>VZTB01012399.1:1631500-1814116 GCA_013397245.1 Thryothorus ludovicianus
GGAAGGGAAGGGAAGGGAAGGGAAGGGAAGGGAAGGGAAGGATGCAGCACCCTCCTCGCTGGGTGCCACCAAGCCCAGCTCTTACACCTGCAGCTGCTTTTTGGAAGAGAGCGTGGGCAAAGTGCCATCCTGGCAGCAGCGCCAGTGTCTNTCACCATTACTACTAGCAGTGCCATAAGGTTTTGTACTTTACTCACCCGAACCAGCTGCTGTGGGAAGGGCCCTCGGGAGTTTTCTGGCACGTTGATGGGTGGGATGACCCAGTCCCGCTTCTGCCGCCGCAGCCCGTTGGCACTCTGGTGCTGCCGCCACGGCAGCAGCGTGTCACTCTGCTGCTGCACCAGCTCGCCAGCCACTGCCTTCCTTCCTTTGGGCTGTTTTGGGAACAAGAAAGCACAGCCAGTTAGCTCCTGCCTCGCTTCTTAGGACCTGTCCCAGCAGTGGCGTCAATGGCCAAAGACACAGCACGCTTTGCTGGAGGCTCTGCTGGACTCGGTTTTCACAGAAACACAGAATCAGAGATTCAGCCAGGTTGGATAAGGCCTTGGAGATAGTCATGTTCAACCTATGACCTAACACCACCTCATCAACTAAAATATTCACAAATATATAGAGCTGCCATCCCAAGTCAAGATGCCTCTCTTTATGTATCCTCTCCATCACGCCAGCTGCGAGGAGATGCAGCAGAGCACTGGAGTAAAGAAGCTGCTGCAAATTTCCCTTATGGACAATCTAGCAGAACACAAAAAACAGGAGAGGATTCCTTTAAAGCCCATGTCGTGGGTCCAACTTTATAGCCTGGTATTAAACATAAGCAGGGCTACAAAAACCTGCAGTCTGTGGTTCTGCAAAAGTATTCTGCCACACAAACCCAGCCCCAGCCAGAGGGAGAGTCAGCCCCATGGCTGCAAAGGTGCATTAGTTCAGATTCTTGGTGCTTCATAACAAATGATCTTTATATGAGAGCTGGGTTTTGAACATGAATCCCAAAATACACACCCCACACTGCCTGGGAAGTGTAATACATCTCAGGAACAGTAAATTTTCATTATTTGGTGTGACTTTTGAGTCCTTCTTTGTGATTTTTTTTTTTTAAACTATGGATTCTCTGCATGGAATACTTTGGTATGTTACAGTGCTATGAATAAAAATGGAAGTGGTGAGACCATGGTTTTGACTTAGAGAAATTGGCTCACTATTAGAAAATTTATGCCTTCTAGAATGATGAATCAATGAAATGTAGATTTTGGAAGGCTTTCCAGAGGTTATGCAGTCCCAATACTTCAGTATTTTGTGGTCTTCTAGGATGCCAGCAATTACTTCTGAAAGTCTGCAGAAAAGATAACTAGCAAGGGCTTTTGTTACCATATGGTGACCTGCACTCCCACCAGAAAATGTTTAAACTTTCATAAATCACAAAGACTGCAAGTCACATTCCTTTCATTTGAGGTAAGATCCAGTGGGAATACTGCTTTCTGGATGATTTTCAGCTATTTTTCTCAAAAAAACCCCCTAAAAAGTCCACTCACCCCAAACCCAATGCCTCAGTACACAAGAACAATACAGGAAAAGCTATCAAAGCATTTTCTGAGTCTCCTACCATTTTAAGCTACATTCACTTCTTGTCTTACTCCAAACATAAAAACCCAAACATCCTCCAAGCAGTTATCTGCAGGCACTGATTTCAGTGGGAATGATTGCTTTGGGCCTTCTAGTTTGATGTAAATCCATCTATTAGCACATTTCAATTCCTGATTGAGAGGTAAAGAAACAGGCAGTCACCTCAAGACTACACAGTGTATGAAAATTAAACAGTATATGAAAGTTAAACTGAGATGTGGCTCCAGAGCTGTGTGCACCTTCTCCAGAAAGGCTGGAGATGCTGAAGCTGGGCACAGCAGCAAGGAGCCCATTCTCACAGCTTGGTCATGGCTCAGATCTCTGTCACCTGTGGAGGGCAGACATCCTCTGGCTACAAGGATTGGAAGCATTTCTGCCAAAACGCAGCTATTTTTACTGCAAACCCTAAAAACAAGCCTGTTCCAGAGCTGAATTTTCACAGAACAGACAAATATTGTCTTTTCAGTCACACACAGAGGCACATTCCTCAGGTCCTGTCTCACACTCGTGATGTGGGTTGTGCTCACCTAAGTGCTGTTTACACACCTTCAACAAAATCACAGCACCATGTTCAATATTTAGATGTTGCTCTTAGAATTCTTACTGTGCAATAAACAAAGGAACAGAATCATGGTGTGGCAGTGGGAGACTTTCTTGGGATAGTCAGGATACTGGTAGGAACTGCTGACCTCCTCCTTCCCATGGGATGCAATGCTATATCCAAAAGAAGTTTCATTTAGAAATGATTTTATTGCAGAAAGGTTTCTTTTCTGAACACTGATGAAAACAATGTTATCTAAAGAAGACACCCAGAAATGCATGACAACATGAAATAGGACTATGAGCCACAGAATAGTGGATATTCCCTATTTTTTTTAATTGGCTTGTGATTCCCAAATGGGAATCCTTTGAGAGCAGGTATTTGGATCAATTTATATAATTGGCAAGTGAGCATGGGGACAGATTATGAAAGGATGGTCAAATAATTTGTGCTCTGCTGAGTTTACGCAGTGGAATGAGTCTGAACTAAAGAGAGACTTGAGAATTAACACGAGTCCCAAAGCTCCGTGTATACTGAAATAATTAGTGTCAGCTCAGCAAGGCAATACCAGCCTTTTTAGTCTGTATGAAATACTTGCTGGCAGGTGACTAGACAGTGACTAGCTTGCTTGTCACTCTTGATGATGTTTTCCTATATTAGAATAAATCATCAACATGACTGAATTTGATATGTAGAATTTCAAAAGCATCTTGCAACAACAATTTTTTTTCTTTTTTTTTTTTAAACAACAGCTCTTTTTTATCTCTATTTGTTGACAATGCATTCTCATGACCTTAATTTCTCTGGTGTTGTTTAAATATGTTGTACATGTTTTCTGCCGTTTAAAAGCTGTGAGACAAATGCAGTAACAAAGTCTGGTGAGTATAAATGCCAGAACTATTCAGATCTCTGACTGAAACATCCCAGAGTATATCTGGAATAACAGCATCATCAAACTGTGAGCCCTAGAAAACTCTCCAGTGTTTTTGAGTTTGCAAGAGTCTAAAGTTCAACTCAAAAGCAGAATGTGACACCAAATTCAATTAATTCTAAAATACAGCATCCAATTCTGGTTTTTCTGAATAACAGTTTTTACTGGGATGACAATCACTCCTCTTCTCATGGCCTCACTGTCCACGTGCCTTACGGAATCTCAGAAACACTTTCAAAAGATAAAACATTCCTCTACCTTTTGTAGTGCCACCAGAACACAAACTGATCATAGTCTTTCATAAAATCAAGTCAAGCACCTCTAGTGCTGCTGCTTTGGGGTGGTTTCCCTTACATTGTTTTTATGATGGTGTGCAGCACCAGGGAAGGCAAGCCATGAAACACATGCCCAGGGGAAAGTGAAATCCACTCTCCATTCCAAAAACTACACGGTGACATTAATAAGTGGTTACACTCTAAACATGGAATATGTGAGCATGGTCTTTGGTAATACAAAGATAATTACAGGAGGATATAAAATATAGTCAGATGATTCAGTAATTATGCCTGTCTATCACTTTAGGACACTGATAAGCTAGAGGAATACAGCTGAGCCAAAACAGATGAAAAGATCAAGATCAAGGGGAAAAAGTAATTACAAAGTGTGGGATGAAGAAAAACAACAGGAGAAGAGCCCATGCTGGGATGTAAACTTGTTAGGAGAGTTTGGATTTAGTAGGATCTAATACCTTACTATTTGTATTGGGGCAGAATCTTTCAGAGCTTGCTGATGAAGCTGAGCAGTCCTGTGCTGGCTCCATTATTCAAAGCCCAAATTCTGCAAGCCTGGGACTGACACATGGCTCTGAGTTATCCCATATCCCTGCCAGTGGGATTCTGGCCCACAGATGGACAATGCCAGCGCTGGCAAATCTTAATGCAGCCCCTGCATCTTCTGCTGATAAATGTTTCTTTCTCTGGAATGTGAAACTCTAATATTTGTTATGAGCAGGGCAGAGGAAGATCCTCTTGGAGACCCTCCTCCCTGTGCTTGATAAGGCAGCTGAAGAGCTGAGGATCAATTGCAACTCAGATTGGCAGAATGTGCCCTGCAATTTCCCTTGCCACTTTTTTGGTTTGGGTTTGGGTTTTTTTTGTTATTAGTTGAAATCAATTAAAAACATACAGAAGTCAATCAGAAACCTTTCACTGAGATGGCACATCAAGCTTTCAGAAAGCAATGTGAGGTTGGAGGAGGTGCAGCCTCAATCACCAGTCTAGTTTTTCACAATCTGAAATGCTCCAGATAAGAACCTTCTTCTCCCAGGCTGCTTCACAGAAGGTGTAGGGGTGTCTTGGAGTCCATGTCAGCAGCTCCAATGGCCTCCCCCAGGAGTCATTTCCAGTCCCTTTTCAGTCTAGAATTGCCTTTAAGGATGGTGAACACGACCTGCTACATTCAGAAGAGGACATGGAGCCAAACCCCAAAGGGACTGTCAGACTTCAAAACCCAACAGCTTCAGGACACCTTCCTCCAAACTGGTGAGCCTGCAGGGTGCTTCACCAAGCTCCATTTACAGCACAGGGACATTCCCTGTCTTCACCTGGCACTGGGAATAAAGGATAACTTGGAACAGCCATTTAGTGAGTCTATAATCTCCCATCAGTGTGGGTCTGTGTCTCGTCAGCCTTTCATTTACTGTGAGGCTCAGACCAAACCCAACCTCTCCTCCTCAAAGAGGCCGAAAGAGCAATCCCCAGACAGAACGAGACGCGTGGGACCCCTGCAGCCCTCCCTGCTCGTGACAGGCAAGGCTACGAGCCGCTGACTTTTCACTAGCCCCCAAATAAAACCAGTGAGTGTGAAGAAGCACCAGCTCCCACCTTCCGCTACACTTAGCAGTAGCCAGCCTCGCCAGCTGGCTCGTCTCCCCTACAGCCAACCTGCCTTTGATATCCGTCAGCCTCTGGCTACGGAGACATCTGGAAGTTATTATCCAGCAGAGCGTATCACAAAGCCATTTACATAATATAATATCATATTTTGTGTTCCTGCTTAGCTGAACATTTTTGGATCACTCTAATGTTTGGGTAAATAAGCCGCCATTGCCTGCATATAAATAACAAGTGAGTCTTAGGGTAGGTTTGTTGGAGATTAATAATTTCATAGGGCTCAACCCAAAAAAATGAAATGCTCCAGATTCGGCACTAAAATATATTATACTTGCACTTGCAATAAAAAGTATCTGCAATTGGAGGAAAGGAAATAAGGCCTTTATTTCCCAGGTACCAAAATTATTTATGATTTAACCTGTTTTATTTATATGCCAGTCTTATTATTTTCAAAGGATCTTTAACACTTCACACTAGACATTTTTCAGGGAAGAAGCAATACTTGGGTTGCTTTGTTTCTGGTGTCACTCACAGGGTTTAACTGAGGCAACATATTTTAATATATTTTTGTCAATACAAGGGGATACAAAGTCACCTTTAGTCCATTGCTCAAACATATTTCCCTTCATCTCCTATATCAATATACATTTTGAAAACTGGTAGCATTTTCTACCAGGGAAAAAGAGAATCTATTTAAAAATATTTAATCTGAAGCATTTTTGCTTGTTTCCATGGTAGCTGCAGAAAGGACAGGAGAAAATGATATTTACCAAACAGAAAATAAGACAATGAAAATAGAGCTTAGTTCTTTAACAAAGGGAACATGAGAGCGCTGCAAAATAAACATTTGCATGAATTCTGTTCTAAGGAAATAACATTTTGCTGACATCGGGGACGGCAGTGGAGGACGAATGAACCCTTTTTTCCCAAAACACACCATTTCTCCAGTTTTTGATCTTTCAGTATAGAAAGATATTCCATTTTGTGTTCTCATACAGAGGAATGAAAGGGTTGCAGAACAAACAGCAAATTTATTTATTTTACAGTAATTGATTCCTCTTTTATTTAGGTCATTGCTGAATTCGCTGAAGTTGGAGACAAGAAAAAAAAAAGTAGTTTTAAAAAGATCAGACTTTTTATTTTTGACTTTAATTCATTATAGTTGTGCTGTGAGAAGCTATTATTTACGAACTGCTCAGGTAAGGAATCCATAACCTGTTTTTTCCTTATCCACCCTCTAGGACTCTGGCTGTCGGTATTAGCTTTATTTACTAATAGTTGTAAGCTGTGGTAAATTTAATCAGAGATAGCTTCATGTCACATCCCATTACCATCATGGCATAAATTGCCATTCATGAATGATTTGTGTCAAAGAGCTCTGAAAACTATTGTTTTAGCAACAAGATGTTCCAACATGTACAGCTCTTCAGCAGGGGCATTAAATTAATGTGTTTGCAGAGAAGCCACTAATTGACAATGAGGTGGGATTTTGGCAGTACACTTCCACTTTAAAGATAATGAACGGTGTTCAGAGAGAGGGAAGAACCCCCTCTGCTCCTAAAACTGTACTAATAATTTCTGGTAGAAACAGGAATAGAGGGAACCAATCCTGACAGGATATTTCCAGTACCCAAGCAAGCTGTTTGATCATCACGACTTCCAAAAGCAAACCGTGGAATTGCAGCGTTTGTGACCTTTATCAAATCTGGCTACGTACAGTCAGGAGTGTTATGTTTGGTTAGGAACTCATTAAACAAAATTACCTCTCCATTTATAGAAACCGTACAAGTACAGTATAAAACATTTTAATTAAATCAGCTAGTTAAGCAAAAATTCATTACTTTTTGTTTTTTATCAGCTAGCAGTGGGGCTGCATAGAGCAGTTCGCATTAGAGTCAATTAGTAAGAAAAATTGTCAGATTTGGCAAGTGCATGAGCTTCCAGAACACATCAGCTGACAGGGAAGAAAAAGTTTCACTAAAAGCTAACCAAGTTACTGCCCTCAGAGGAGGAGAATGAGCCACGTAACACACACAAATGCATCAGCCATGCCAAAACCCCTCGTTCCTGAGGAGTCAGTGTCAAAGCCCTACATGCCCTGTTCCTTGAGAGCTGAAAAATGAGGCATGCATGCAAATTTAAGGTTGTTAGGTATCTGGCTGGCTTTGCAGGCTTTGGAAAATTTTACCCGATTGAAGTAGTAAAACGTGAGCAGCGTGACTGAGGAGTCAAAATGTTCCTGGGTGTTGCAGGGCTGCAAAGCAAGAAAAAAGCTGAAGAAGAGTAAAAGGTAAAACCAGGGAATTTTTAAATAGGGAGAACACGACACACTGGCTTGTGAGTCAGGCAGGAGAAGATCCTTTCTTGGCAAAAGGTGCTGCAGGGCCCTTTGTGGGTTACTGTAATTAAATGCTGAGTTAAGTCTGGACTCCAGAGAAAAGAGATTCACCAGCTCTGGGCATCACCCACGCGGTTACCACAGAGGGCTCTTATTTAAAAAAATCTCAAATACATGTTGCTTTCTTTGATCAGAAAACCTACCACAGTTAGTGAGGGCTCCATGAACACAGGCTACAGCTAATGGGGACAGAACGGGGACTTTTGGGTGCCTGCTGACCAGGCTGGGACAGCAGGTGTCGATTTCCAGCAGAATTTAATTGAAATCAGAAATCTCCTGAACTCACCCACACCTTCTGCTGGGTAAGCTGTCACCAATTTAAGTTGAAATCCAGCCAGCCACTGGAGCACTTCAAGAGGCTTTGCTTTTGTGCTGCAGAGTCAGGACGGGCATGGGCAGCACGCTCACTTCATTACTGAGCAGACACAAAATGCCCCCGGGATCTCTAAGGGATGGGAGTTTCAGCTGGGAAGGAGAGGCAGAGCTGTGCTCAGACTTATTCTGTGGTACCACACGGATGATTAGAGGCACCCCCTGGCCAGTGCACTCTTTCAGGGTTTCAAGTGATCTTCCTCTTCCATTCTCAGGGAGAATCATGTACCAAAGCAGCTACATTAGAAATCTGTCTGCCTTTGGTGGAATCTTTTATGGTTCCAACAGGTTTCCAGCATCTGAGATACTTTCCTTGTCATTGTCAGGCTTTGAATATTGCAAGAGGTGTCAATGGACAGAAGATGACATCACCCCCAAAGCACAGCTCTGGATGTACTTTTCCTCCTCATTTTAAGGCCTGAACATCTTATCCCAACAAGAAAAGTTCTGATGTGGTTGTTTCCTTGCAAAGCTCCCAACATCAACTTG
This sequence comes from Thryothorus ludovicianus, assembly GCA_013397245.1. Classification (NCBI taxonomy): domain Eukaryota; kingdom Metazoa; phylum Chordata; class Aves; order Passeriformes; family Certhiidae; genus Thryothorus; species Thryothorus ludovicianus. The sequence goes on from VZTB01012399.1 coordinate 1,639,744, forward strand.
ACCTTTTCACACTCCCTTTGTGAGATCTAATCTCACAGTGCTTCTCAGGTAGGATTGTTTAAGAAACATCTAAATTACTGTTGTACTCTTACTCTACTTTCTAGTGTTTACGAAGAGACACTTCTATCTTCAATGTAATGTCATTCTCATAATTGGGAGAAGCCATACACAATGGCTTCAGAAGTACAAGTACTTCTCAAGAGCAGGGCTATTAAATCACAAAATACTCATACTGGTTACCTGGAGGTTGGGAATAAAGGTGGTAGATGTTGTCACATACTATACAGTGAAAACCTCTATTGCACCTTGGAGTAACCTCCCTCATCCTGCACCTAATCTTAAGAAAAATGTATGAAATATATGGGCTAGCATTCTGAGCTCTTCCTCCCCAATAAAACTTCTAACAAATAATTGAAAACATCGTTCCAAAACACATTTCTTTTGCTTCTAAAACTCAGACTACTATAAGTGCTCTTCATCACAGAAAGAAGCAGGAGCAAGTCTACCCCTTAAAAGCCTATGAAAAATTGTAATCTCATTTTATTTTTCTAAAGCCATGAGGTTCAAAAGATACATGAATTAAAATAATCATAATGAATTAAATGTAACAATACTACTCCTCTTCATAATGTTTGCAAGTAAAAAGATCACAAGAGATTTAAAAGATCACAGGCACTGCTGCTCCTTTAGCACAAAGCAAAGTAATTCAGTCTGGTACTTCTGCTCAGTGCTAGTGTGAGAATTTGCCCTTTCAAGTTATCCTTTGGTTATTTCAAGAGGCTCTTGAGAAAAGACTCTTCTTTTTTTTCTCCAATTCCAGAGTGCACCTAAGAAATGCTCAAATTTGACCGTGAGGACACATTCAATTTATCTCCATTTACAAGATGAAATTCAAGCCTGAGTTTAAATGCTTTGCTGGGTGGGGACAGTGTATGAGATCCTACTCCTTGCTGGGACTGGAGGCCATCCTTGGACACCCATCCCTGGCTGCTCTCCTCATTCCTCCAGCTGGACATGCCAGAGGGTCACTGCCTCACCCAACCATGCAGGACCCGGCCTCCAGGGGCTGGGAGGAACCAAAATCCTCCACACTGAGCTTACACCTACCAACCTGACTCAGCCTGCTGGCTAAAGGAAAGATCCTGGACACTCAGAGCCCATAAAAAAAAAAGTTTATTTTAACGGACGTGCCTGTATGGAGCAATTTTTGTCTGTACTCAAACTCATGTTTACAAGCAGCTGTCATCAGATTATCACAGCAATGAAGGTATTTTTAGGATATCCAGTCCAAAATAGGTCTTTTGAAGTGGCAGTCAGACTTCAGCAGTTACCAACAAAGAACATGAAATGGGAGGTCAAAAGCTTTGATCTGGTGAGGGCAAGGAACACATCACAGGCAGGAGCACGCAGCAGTCCAAGGGGTTTGTTTTATCAGGAAAAACTTATTTCCGTGTAGGCACTTCAATCCTTAGGACTTCTTTTTGTTTGAAGAAAGACAGATCTGGAGTGAATTTCACTTACAGATGGTCCTTCCAGCACGGCTTTGAGCCTGACCCTTGGTATGATGCTGACTGCTTAAGAACTAAATGCAGCAAGTGCAGCACTTGGAAACTTCCCATAGTGGGCTGATTTTCCAAGGCAATGAGCACCTGTGTGTCACATCTTATCTTGGCTTCAGCACGAGGCTATGGGATTCAGCACACCTGAAAATCAGGCCAGGGAAGTTCACGTGTTTTCACAAACACCACTCTCTCCTCCTGCAATGATTACATGTGAGACGTTCAAATTCACTTAAGCAAGAGGTCAGGCAAGTTGAGCAGATGCATCTTCATTAGACTAGCACAATTATCATGAGCAGTCTCACTGGTAACAATTATATGATACTAATTTATTAGACATCCTCTTTCTCATCTTCTCCACTGATCTCATATGTCAAAACCCCAATGTCTCACAAGTTACCTGAAGGGAACAGAAATCTCTGTATGTACCCTCCCTGACAGATAAATCCAGGTCTTGCTTCACTCATGAGATGCAGAAATGAAAATTATTCCAGCTGCCATTTTCTGGGTTTAGTTACTGCCTTGGATCCCCTGCAGAGGCAGTGAAAGGGGACAGTGCCAGTGTAATGACCCAGCACCAGTATCATCAGAAAAAGGCAGGATGAGAACTAAATCCTTATTTTTTCAGCCCTTCTCTAGTGATAAAACAGTTTGATGGGGCAAATTCCCATCACCCTGATGCCACAGATAACATCTCACCCCAGTGCAGGGAAAAGAAGGAAGAAAGAAAGTGAATATATTTTTTCTTATTTCCTCGAGGCGCACCAACTCAAGTGTCAGGGAGACCAGAGTCACTGGAAGCACAGATCCCACTTAAACTCTGATTTTCCTCCCTCGAGGGAGGGCTCCCCAGCCTCGTGCAGAGCATCCTGACTGCACAATAACCCAGGTCATGAATGAGAGCAGTGCTGAATAAGCCTTTCCTTGCCCAGGGACCTTTGTGCTTGTGATCAGCAATAAAAGTCTGCACTTGGAATTTAAAACCTCAGCCAGGTAAAATACCACAGATGATTATTTAAAGGCTTTAAATAATAAAAAAAAACCCCTCTGTCTCTAAGAATCAGCTTTTCACATTCACATTTTATGGCTGTAGACTCATAGCTGGGTTATGAAAGCAGCCCAAAATAAGATGAGACATAATAAAACACAAGCTGGGCTTAAGCAAGAATTGATTTCTGACAGCAGTTCTCAATGTTTTAAACACTAGCTGCAGACCTCATATACTTCCAAATTTAATTGCACAATTACCAGTGATTTAACATTACAAAAATTTACATATTTCCATGCTCAGAATTTAGAAAGCTCAAACAATGAGAAACTTTGGTTGACATAAATACGGTTCAAAGAAAACAGTATTTTTTTATTTTCCAAACTAAGTCACTGGCAGCAGATGACTGACATCTTACAAGTGCTGAATATATCCTGTACCTTTAAGCCTTTTTGCTGTGAATTCCTTTCTATGCTGTATTTCTACAACCTGGATTTTCACCTGTGAGGTGAGAACTACAGAAAAATAGCCAAATAAATACAGAAAAAAATTTGCCAGATGTGCTTTAGACAAATGAAAGGAACGAAAATTAAAGAAAGCAATCAAGATAAATGAGGAGGTCAGAATGAATTCAGATGGGATGAGCCAACACAAAGACTGGAGGAAGATGATTTTCAAGGAATGATGAGGAGGAGCTTGGACTGATTGACACAGAGGGCAGGTGTGGGGTGTCAAGGACAATTGGCACAATATTTCTACTCATAATTGGGAAGATTTGAGTTTCTGTAACTAAAAAACAGGACACTCTGAAGACTGCAGTCCTCAGCAGTGTCACTGTTCACAAACACTATCTTCATTTTTAGACTTTCGTTGAATCAATATCCAATTTTTCAAAATAATAGCATGCACTCTTAGAAAAGAAGACATTACACTGCTAATTCCAGGTTAGTAAAGCCTGGCTTTACTTTGTTTGCTTCTGGAGCATTATCCCACTCAAGTTCTTCTTTCACAAATGCTGCCACAAGCCACAGAGACTTTATGTTATTTCATAAAATATCATCTTTTATCTTTTCCTTTTCTTCTTTATTTTCTTCTCTTTTCTCCTTTTCTTTTCTTTTTCCTTCTTACCAAACTACACTTGATACTGTCAATTGGAACAACAGACAGTCAGACAAGAACAGAAGAAGAAACTTTATCTTAAGTATTTATTGTTATGCTGGAATATCACTCAGTTTCCTCTGGGGTAATTCAGCACTCTTGTGGGAAATGTGTGACCTCATTTGCATTTTCTAATTGAATTGCTATCAGGTTTCCTGCAAGACTGAACAAAAAAGTTCCTTGAGTTACTAACATCACTTGTATCAACCAGAAAAAAAAAGTTTACATTCAAGTGTTGGCTGGGGAGGAGGGGAAATGTATGCTTCGTGTATCATAAAATACACTTTGGAAGAATTTGCCTTCTTTTCTGTCACTTCACCCTACTAGCACGACACTTTAATGTAGTAGTCAGAACTCTTTCATTACAGTGGTTTTCACTGAAAACTGGCAGGTTATTCAGTCATCTAGAGCAATCAGCACATTTGTAAGGCCAACACTGTGAAAGAGGGGAAATTGTCACTGTGCTGGGTCCCTCCCCATTAAAATGTCAGGTGGCATCAAGAGCAAGGCTCAGCTGGGGGATCTGGGGTGCAGGTATGGACACCAAAATTCTGATTGTGCAGTGAAAGCACACGAGGGAAGGACTGTCCCAACAAGAAAGGATCTGCTGCCTTGGAAGGCCCTGGCCACCACCAAAGTGCTCTCTTACACAGATTTTCAGTCATACATTCTGTGACAAGAAAGGATCACAGATCCAAAGGATCTTTTATTGATGGACTAATCCTCTGTGCTCTCCTGGAAAGCAGCCCACTGGCCCCACTGTGCAGGTAAGCTCACTCCTGGCCCCCCGAAATCTCAGCCAGTATCCCAAAAACATGGATTTCTCCCAGAATATTTATTCTGTATTATAACCTCCACAATAAACCAAATGTCTAATAATGACCATTCTAGGAGGGCTGGTTTTGATGAAGCTTTAATCCTTGGATAATCATGAGCTGAATTCTGATTTATCCTTTCAGAGGGGATTCTGGGGGGCACCAAGCCCCCCATCACAAGGGGCTGCCCTCGCTGAGGGCTACTGCTCATGGAGCTGAGGAGGAACAAGGTAAAAGGACTTTTTTTTTGTGCTGTGGGTGCCAACAAACAGTGATCAGCAGGTGCAGCAACCAAATTTCATGCCAATTATTTATAATGTCTGGGAACTGTTCAGCATTTTCACAAAATGAGCCACAAATTTACAAAGTAAAATGGAAATAAATGGATGCACCAGAAGAAAAGCAGTCTCCCTCCTTCTCTCAGGTCACCTCCTCCTTTCTCTCCCACATTTGCCATCTCTGTATCCTGAGTATAACAAAACAGTCTGAAATGTCTTTTAAAAAAATGTATATAGTTCTGCTTGAGTCATATTATTCCACACAAAACCAAATGTGAAATCTGCCTCTAGTAAAAGCCACAAAACATATAAGGGTCATGGCCTGAAACATATTGAACTGGATATTGTAAGGTTTGGGGTTCTCTTTTCAGCACAAACACTATTATTTTTTAAAATAATCTCATAATCATATTTATTTTTTTAGTAAACAAAGGATTATTTTGCTTGCAAAAAACCACAGGCATTTAAATAAAACACAAGTCAGATGCCTGCTATAGGGACCCACAATAAAACTGCTTATGACCTTGTCATTAGTCTTGTTTTCTGTATTTTTCCAGCCTCAAACTACACACTAATAAGGCTTTTAGAAAGGAGGGATATGAATTTTAAGAAGCTTAGCTCTCTCTCTGTTTTCAACCAGAGATCAGATTGCATTAACATTAGATGAATTTCCAACCAAATATTCTACTAAAACAGAAATGTGTGCTTATTCAGGTTTTTTTTTTCTGCTACACTAAGAAGAAATTTAAAGCAGTATATAAGACATCTTACTTTGTTCCTTCAATATTTAATTACTTTTAGAAGGAAGCAGTATTTCTTTAGTTAGGAATGGCAAATAGAGTTGACAATAACAAACAGGGCTTAATTATGCCTTGCACAAGCCCAAGCCTCACTGAACAGCAGCAGAATTGTATTCATATGACTCTAAGCTCTGCAAAACCTTAGGGGTCAGCCCACTGGGCAAGTGGGAGATTTAAATCTATCCAAGTCTTTTCCTTATTGCCTCACATGTGGCAAAAATTCTCCCAAACGGCACAGAGCTCCATGGTGGAATTCTAACAACTTGACACAGAAACTCTCCTCCAACAACTTGACACAGAAACTCTCCTCCTCTCCCCATCCTGCCCTGCACCCCCTGTTCAAGGATTACAGAAATGATTTTAGCAGAGGCCAGTCTTGCTGTTGGGACCATTCCTGTGGTGCATTAATCCAAATTACAACCACGGCCAAGAGACCCCAGCTGTCCCTGAAGGAGCCACGGCTGCTCCCAGGACACACACCTTCATCCTTACTCTGCAGGTCTTCAAGATCCAGCAGCAAATCAGGCTCTTGAAACAACTCCCTGCCAAATTCTGCCCAAATGTCACCACCCAACCAGCACTGCATTGTTTGAGCCAGCACTAGAGAAGATAACTGCATTTACTCCGTGTAGTGAAGGATCTTCAGACAAGCACTAAAAATGAAAAGGTGAACTTCTGCTGCCAAAAATGATATGGAAGAGGTGAGAAAGTGATAGCACCCCCAGGGGCAGAGCAGAGGAAATGTGTTTTCATGGAGCAGCCCCCAATTGCAGTGGCTCTGTGCAGCCCACCACCACATGTCACTGAAGGAACACTGCTCCCAGACTGCTGGGCACAGCCAGAGCCCTCAGCTGTGCGTGTGGGACTAAAGCAGAAAGAAAGCATCCCTGCCCTCCTGACTGCCAGGCTGGCTCTGTGTTTCCTGTGTCAGGGAGGGCGAGGGACGATGCTGGCACGGAGCAGAGGGGACATTTGGCACCGCAGTGCCCCGCGTGAGAGCACGTGTCCCTTATCAGGCAGCAGCAACGCTCCCTGTCCTTGCAAGGGAAGGAACGAGCCCAAATCTCCCCTCTGGAAGCTGCAGGGCCATGCAGATTGCTCGCAAGAGTGACTCTGAAAACCGGGGGGATGAGGAGCAGGGCAGAGCTGCCAGTGCGTGACTGCAGGCCTGCGCTGCTGCAAAAGAAATCTGAACTAAAAAAAACCATCAAGGAGATGGCTGACTTTGATTCTCCACCCTTCATCTGCTGGTTTGACTTGGAGTCAAGAGAGATTATCAGCAGTGAGGTGCAAACATGATGTACATGACCTGCCGTGTATGACAGAGACAGGAGGTCGCTTAAAAATACAGAAGTATGAACTTAGAGAACACTTCCCTCACTGGAGACCTTAAATAATTTCTGTCAGAGAGGTCCAAGGATCATTTGCAAGGAATTCGATGCTGCTCATGGTATCTCCTACTTGGACACTACCTTACGAGACACAGACCAGGCAACACAAACACTTTGGGGCAAAGGAGGAACAAAGCAGGAAAAAGAGCTTTGAAAAGACTCCTACCTTGTGTCCGTTGTGTTGGGACTTCTCTGCCACCAGAAACCTGACCATGGCCTCCCATCTGCCCAGGGTCTGGGGGTCCCAGGCGGTCACCACCAGGATCAGCTGCTTGGAGGGCACCTGCAGGTGGTGTGCAGCAAACAGGGTCCCGTCCGCCCTCACCTTGAAGTCCAGGCTGTTGGTTTCGTACCGCACGCCCTTGTTACCGGCACAGTTATTAAATTTTACTAGAACAGAGAGGAAGAGATGGGAGAAATGTGTGAGATTGGCGTGATAAGGAAAGCAATCAAATACAAGTTTCAGACATTTAATTTTCGCTGATGTCTTCTATATCTCTAATAACCATCAAGGAAATGATTTAACTGTTTCTTCGACCTTTCAGGAGTGCTCTTGTGCTTTATCTCTGTTCCCCAGGGAAGAAGTTGTAAGCCATTTTTAAAGTATTTGATACAGTTTCATTAGATCTCAAACACAGCTGTTCCCCATTTCTACAAGTGGATTTCTCCCTTGTTGCCATTATCTTTTAAATTCAACTGGAGTCTATTATCCACGCTCTGGGTATTTTTTTTCAGGAAATGTTCTCCATTTCCCTAACCCTTCAATAACCTACTTACCAGATAGCCTATTTGCACATTCTTAACTGAAATTCAAAAGCCCATAACAATTCCATTATCAGAAATATAAAAACAACAAAAAAAAAATTTAACACGGAAATAAAAGCTGAAACCATTTTGGAGCATGCATCTTCTGCTGCAACTGGACCCCCCACCTGAGATGCATTCCCACTTTGGCCAACCCCTCACATGTTACAGCTACTGCAAAAAGGAACTGTAAAACTGTGCTTCATATACCATGACGTGTCATTTGAAAGCCTACTTTGTCAGATCAAAGCTCCCCAGTCACTGATATTTCTATTTTCGCCTTTTTCTTTGGTCAAAGTCTTTCACAGTCTAGTTTGAAAACTATTTTTATTGGCATTATGAAACATGTCACACACATTAGACCAGAAAAAAAAAAAAAAAAAAAACCTCAACCCTATTATATGACAGAATTGACAAATCTGATAGAAATTGAACCTGCAGCTAATAACACAGGAAACAAAACGCTTTCTGCCATTTGAGTAATCCACGGGGCGGAACACACACGTGGTGAAGGAAAACATATTGTACCCGTAAAAACACCTCAAGTGAGTGAGAATGGATGCACAGAGCTCCAGCTCGGATCCAGACGGGCCCTCACGCTGAGCTGCTCCAGCCTGCCTCGAGGAGAGGGGAACCTGCTGGGCCAGCTCTGGTGGCTTCAGCAGGCACTGAGCTCCTGCAGAAGGGCTGGCTCAGGTGGATCCGACCCAGGCTGGCAGTGGGGGGAGAAGGGGTGCAGGGCACTCCGGGTGGGAGCAGCTCCTGAGATAGCTGTACCCCAGCTGTCCCTGTCCCCCTGTACCAACCACAGCTCTGCACTGCTGCTCTGAGCTGAATCAAGGACTGATTTGGACCTGAATTAAAAAAAAAACAACCTAACTAACTATGGCACAGGTGAGAGAAAAAAGCAGCCAGGAAATGGCTCAACCCATCTGGCTGTCAAAGCCCCTGGCTGCATCAAAGTATGGAGAAATGAGGAGCAGACTATGGAAAGGGGAAATCCTTCCCCTCCTTCACCAAACTGCACCCCTCAATAACTGGGGTGCTGTGATCATGTCATAACTGTACATCTACAAAGGCTTTCTGAGCTGTGTATTTATTTAGACCACACTGATACATTTTTATGTGTGTGGTGGGAAGTGTTACCAAATGCTGCAGCAACTGCTGGGCACAAACAGCGAATGTCACACATTGATTTATAAAAAATAAGATGGATAAAGTTATCTAGTACATGAAAAACAACCAGAAAGCCCTGGATGAGAGTAAGCACACAGATGGTTTGCTGGCACTTACAAGAACTGGGACAATCTCAGAGATCTGTGAGGGGAGATACCCTGGACCTCTGGGACCACCCTCCTGGGAGATCACCTCTGGAATTTCTGCAAATCTCCCCTGCCTTCACAGCTACAATAAATATGTGTCAACATATCAAGTGCATCTTCACTTCTAAATGTTATTTATTTTCATCTCAAACACCATGGTCACTGTCAGAAACCTGGCACATCAGCTGCTGTGTTGCTGCACCTCTCTGCTGTGTAATGATCACGTAAAACTCAAGTTCCATCCCCACTCCCCAAGTACCCACGTACCATACACTGAGAGACATTCAAAGAAAAGAAAGGAGTGATAATGACTGCACATTAAAAAACATTTCAGAGCTTGCTTTCATTTTATTGAGATTAAAAGAAAGCCCTACAGTGTACCAGCAGTCTGAGAGAAAAAAAAAAACCAAACCCTTTCTACATGTGCATGTAGTGATTTCAGCATTCAAAGTACTTAAACATCTGCTTAAGACCCAGCTCGTGGCTCCAAGATGCTGCTCTGGTGTCATATGTCACTGTGTCGACTTTTATGCTCCATTATCTAAAAATGGCTACCTTGTAGACAAAGTCCCTCTGTGACTTGCTAATTACTTCCATTAGTTTAAAACAAACTTGACTAGAGACGGAGAAAATCCTGAGAGAAATAGTCTGATATTTTTATTTTTTTATTTTTTTTTAAACAAGCACCGTCTCTGCCCCACATTGCTCCCCTCAGGTAGCACAGGCAGGTGAATGCTCAGCAAGGGATTTAGCACAGCCAGCTCCTCTCCTAAGAGCCTTTAGGAACTGCAAGAAAGGCTTCAAGGACACAGAGATTCCACGGTTTTCAGTCACTCTGCACAGCAGCAGCGGGGCCCTGGCTCACCTGGGCAGCTCTGCAGGAGATTTCAGCCCCACAGGGATGACCCTGCTGGGCTCTGCCAGGCACAGGAGCTGCTCTGCCTCCAGGCACTGCTCATACACAGCACAGGGAACCCATGGAAATGCAGGAGAGCTGAGCTGCTCCCACCTCCATCACAGGGAAGGGCAGGGCTCAGTGCTGGGCTTGGCAGTGCTGGGTGAACAGTCAGACCCAATGATCTTGGAGGTGTTTTCTAACCCAAATGGTTCTGTGATTAGAAATCCTAAATCATCCTTTTTGCTGCCCTTTGAAAATGAGTCCTTGGGATGTTACAAGACTACTGAGCTGCACTGGTTTAAATATATATATATACACACACACACACACACACACACACACCAAGACCCACATAATCTGTAGTTCTCATATATTTAGATATAAAATACTTTTCTCAAATATATGTGTATATAGGACAAGGCTTAGGGAAAAAAAAAATCAAGACATTGTTCCATAATAAATAGCACAGTTCAAGGAAAGGAAATCTCATCCATACTTTCAAATTTTACCTCTTACCCCTACTCTTTGCTCTTGTGGAGAACAGAAATTAAAATTTCATTCAATGGTAGACAACTTTTGCTTTTTTCCCCCTCCCTTTATCTCCTTTAGAAATCTCCAAGTCTACGTAATTTGCAGTTGATGCAACTCTTGACTTTCAAATAATGCAATAAATAAATAAATAAAAAACATTGGCTGTGTTTACTAGACTTAGAACTCTCTGTGGACACAAATCAATCTTTCTTTGACCAGTCTGAAGCCTAAAGAACACTGCACAAATTTAACATTCAAAAGCTGCAGCATCAGTAATTAGGATTTGGGATAAACAGCAGAGTCACACATCTATCATTTTTACAGGATGGTAAAAAAAATCCCAACTTTTTTTAAAAATACGCTGGAAAAATGTTCAGTGAAGCTTATCGAAAGCTTATGCTTGAAAACAGCATCTAATGCCTGATGAAAGGAAAACCAAGAAGGCACCCTCATTAGCAAGCTTTTAGGTTTAACCCTTTACCCTCATCATTTTTAATTGCTGCTCTATGAAAGGAGGAAGTACAACAATTTGATAAGCTGAAACAGGTACTGAGCGATGGGCAGAGAAGCTGCAGGAGTCTGCAGCAAACTGCTGGGCATCTGAGAAAAAAAATGGTATTTTACTTCAAAAAAGACACAGGGCGAAAAAAAAAATTCAACAAGTTTTGCATTGTTCCCTTTTATTATTTAGCTTGTTAAGCTGGCTGGACAGAGTCAAATGATCAAGCCAGGATCTTGAAAGATGTACGAATATACTGAACTTCTTGCCCCCCAAATGTCTGAAAGAAATACTGAATTTAATAGGACTATAAATGGTATAAACCAAAGAATTCGCTTTTAGCCTTATCCTTCTGGATTTTCCTTTGACTTCTCCTAGTCCATTAAAAAGTGCCCCCTCTGGCAAGCAGCATAGGGCTGGAGGAGCAGGAGGGATAATACTCGTTTATTAGGATAAACCCCCTGGCAGGACATCATCCCACTGTTCAGGATATGGGTCCCTTCAGGACTCTGTTTTTCACCGTGGTTTTGAGGATTATCTCTGCAAAAGATGCTTCTTTCCTGATGAACTTTAAAGCAGCAAACACACAGCACTATTTCCAGCAGGATCCATCTGCTTTTCAAGTTGTGTCTCTTGACCAGCTCCCTTACACCCGGCGCGCTGTGATAAATCTAAGCTGCCAAATCCACCCCTCACACCCCTCCTGTGAACATCATTAAGGTGAGGATGGCTTAACAGCAACCTTTGGGAATTTCAGATGTCTGGGTAACCTGCAGAGTCCTCAGCAGGCACGGAAATGTCCCTCCCATGTGATCAGGAGCAAATCACTTGAATTCCTGCCCTGGCACTTCTGCCCTGACACTCCCAAATGTCTGCACTCATCCATCTCGATGTCTGCACTCATCCATCTCAGCCCTGGCCAGCATTCCCTGCATGTCAAAACACCAGAAATTAAAAAAAATCCCAAACATGTCCTGCGTGGAGAGGCTCCTGTTGCCTCAGAACAGGCATGAAACCATTCAGTTAACCACAAAAATGCAGGGGCACATCACGGCCTCACAAAGTGATTTCTCCATTAAGTGCTAATGTGAAGCAGAGCGTGCTGTGCCTTGTTGGGAAGCTGCATTTATTTGGCAAAGTAAGTATGCAGCATAAAATTTTACACGGCCACATTTCCGAGGCATCCTTCTTTACGTTCGTGCAATCCCTCTGTGATTCTGTGAGAAAACTGTTTTATAGCAGTGGGAACCAACTGCAGCTGAGTGAATTCCCCATGGCCACGCTGGAAACCCGGAGCAAAGCTGGGATCTGAGTCCTGGAAATCAAACAGCCAGGAAACTGCCTCCCTCACCCAGATACAAGTGAAGACAGAAAAATTAGAAAAATGGACTTTCAAAAAGCAAACAGAGGCAGATCCTTCTCCCTACAAACCACTGGCCATTTCCAAATTAGTGCAGGGTGAAACATTTAAGGGACATCACACAAATTATTGCAATCGATGTGTGAAATGGAGTCCCAGGAGCACATGTAAATACATGGTGGAATTATTCTGTGACTGAAATATTTTGTCTACAAAAGGCAAATGCTGAAAGGGAGGCAAGAGGATTTTAACAGGATCGAGTCACAAGGGTTGAAAGAAATGTCTAAGGTCACAGAGACCAGCCCTCAACCCAACCCTGCCAGGTCCTCCCCTAAACCCTGTCCCCAAGTGCCACATCTACGTTACCTGAGCACTTCCAGGGATGGTGATTCCATTACTTCCCTGGGCAGTCTGTTCTACTGCTTGACAATCCCTTCAATGAAGATATTTTTTCTCATATCTAACCTAACACTCCCCTGGTGCAACTTGAGGCTGTTCCCCCTTGTCCTATCTTGTCCTATCTTGTCCTATTTTGAAGAACTGTATCAAAAGGATGGTTGTATCCAGGTACCACGGATATTTTGACCACTCTGGAACAACTCAGAGGCAGTGTTTCAGTTTTTTGTGGAAATTAAAGCTGACTTGAGCCATCAGACACACAATGCTACATCTAAGCCTATATTCTTGTTTCTATCCCACTCCTGCTTACAGTAAATCCCACACTATCATACAATACACAGCCAGATTTGCTTCCTGCAGTTCATTAAATGCTCGAAGCCCTTCTCCTTCTCTACAAGAAAAACAATACATAAATAGGAAAAAAATGATGGCTGTAAAACCTGATGGAGACAATGTGTAATTTTCATCCCCTCATTACTAATTTTATAGGTTACATTTTCCACCATGTCCCCATAAAGGATATCACACTAATAAACTCTTAGTGTCTTTATTTAATATTTATAGCACCATGGGAGAACCAAACTCTTCTGGTAAGAGGTAAAAACAGCAATTCAAACAGCTGCTTCAAAGACTAATAAACACATCCCTAGTGATTGAGTTTAAGAGTATACAGTTGAAAAAATCCTTTGATACAAAAAACTGTAGGAAATAAATGGATGGATGTTGGTTGGTATATGGATGTATATAAAAATGTGCACGCTCACACCTTCAGCTTCACAAAGCATTGATTATTCATTAAGTGTTCTTGGAGTAAAAAACAAATATAATGAATGGGTTTGGAGAATTAATGAACTATCCCACAGTCTAACATCTGCTGAAAACATTTAGCATGATTTAGCATGTTCTTAATGTTATTTTCTTGCAATTAATGGCACAGAAATCTGCTGCAATTCTACCCATTCCCCAAATCTCAGGTCAATGTGAAACATTACATCCAATTTTCCAGTGCATTATTTATGATCTCTGAGCTATGACTGCTAATATTTGCCTTACTGGAATAATAGTAAATTACCATAACAATTTACCATATGTAATTATGTTAAACAAAATCTTTCTTTATTTATCTTCTTGTAATCTTCAGTTACAGCAAATCCTCCTATTCAGAATATGCAATAGTACAACATTCATGACATTCCCAACCTATCACATTGCTTGTGGGAAATGACTCCGTGTGCCACTCAACTGGTGACACCTTGGCATCAGCAAAGGAGCAGCAATCTGCCTCCAGCAGAAACTCAGACAGATTTCAAAAGAGACACTGAAGTATTTTATGTTTAAAGGCACATTTGGAATTTGCCCTCTTTAAGTTCCAAAGCTCAACCCCCTCCATGATCAGATTATCCATGTGGGTTTCAGGCACACGCCAATGAATTCCTGACTGCCTCGCGTTCACCTGCAGCAGTTTTGCTTCCACAAAGCCAGGACTGCAGGTTTTATGGGGAAAATGGCAAGGCTTTTTTGTGCACAAGTCACTTATTTTGAAAACATAAAATACTTCTGTGGGCTTGATGGAACTACATGGAAAAGTCATCTTTTCATTTCCAGAGCCACCTAAATGCTTTCAACACCTTTTTCAGCTTTATATTCACTTTTATCAGCACTTGCTTACACAGAATTTCTGTTTCCATGGCCAGAGAAAAAGAAAAGGAACAATACATTTTAACAGACAAATTGGGATCCTTTAAAAAGTCACTCTGTCACATGTGCAGTCAGCCAGTAGCAAAGAGGAGTTGAGGGTACATTAAAAAAAAAAACCTAAATCCCATTCAAACAAAACAAAAATCTAAATCCCAGACACTGAGTGCCTCCTTCATATTCCCACCTGTGCCATTTTTCATTTACTGGAAGCCAATTCAACTAAAATACATGTTTTTAAGGAAGAAAAAAATGAAGAAGTATATTTCACTTTTGGTTTGGAATTGGAAGGGAGTACAGACCCCTGGAGAGAAGGACTATACTACATGATAGAAAAGATGAATCACTCTGGCAACAGCCAGCCAGCCATTAATTTTCAGCAAGCCAGGAGTTGGTCCAATTAAGCCAGGCTCCTTTCTCTACATTAACATGCTTTACTCAGTTTTTTTTTCTGAAGCTAAAACATCAGCTCGAGACCCCAAAGGCTTTTCTATTTAGGATCAATCAATCTACCTTGCTGCACTGTAAAACATACATTGTCAGCTCCGAGGCGAGCTGAAAAAAAAGAGCAACAGTAGAAAAATTTGATAAATCGACATGTTCTGGCAGTTAGTAGAGGGATTCTTCCTACACTGTCACTTATTTTTATCTGATTAGAAACAAGTATTAGTAAAGGGAATATTCCCTTCTATTCTCTTTCTGGTATTTAGCAGTGGTTTAAGAGGAGTCTTTTTATGCCTGATTTTCTACACTCAGTCCAGCAGATTCCTGCCAAAAAGGCAGATTTCAAAGGGCAGCGAGTTTGAATTGGATTTGCAGGATGTGCACTCACATTCAAGCATTTTCTTCAGCACAGAAACATGAACCTGCATCTATTGATGCTCATGTTAAAGACCTTTTTCACTGCTTTCCACATTTTCATGCTCAGGGCTTTATTCTGAGTACACAACCTCACCTCTGGGTTTCCAGCACCTGCTTTGGCAAGGATTGCTTTATTTGGGATTTCACTGCCCATTTCAGATCACTCACTCTCCCTTGGCTTTACTGAGGCATCTCAGGAATTGTTAATTAATACAGGAGCCAGGGCCTGATGACAGAGGTAAGAAGGACACTTCGGAGGTCTGAAGTTCTCTGCTGGGATAATTTGGAGGATTTCCCTTTTCTTTGGTAAACACCACAGTGACTCTGCTGTTGGTTTCCATGCTGTCCTCAGCACCTTTATCTTTGGATAAAAACCTTTTCTAGCAGTTTCAGCATGACACTCCTCCTCTGTTTTTAACAGCAGCGTAGACAGAAAGCCACTGGGATGTGCAGCTGATGTTCCAGCTCCACAGTAAAAGGCTAATAAGGAGAAGCCTGGTTTGGGTAACCCTTCCAACACCAACTGCACCACACTTGGATGCAGATGCCGAGTTTTGACAGGCAACCATTTTGGTTCTTTGCTCTTTAAATTCCACGTGTCTGTAGGATAGTACTGAAATTCACTATGGCACTAATGAGATCATTTTGCAATTAAAGGCTAAGTAGAAACAAACCTCTCACCACTCTACAGGAGAGTTTGGGTTCTCTGATTAAGCAGCAGTAAATAAACCTGTTTCACTCTTAGTCCTGGTACACACCAGAGATTAGCTCTCCAAACAAGATGGACTGATTGACCCCATGGATTAATCAATGAGTTTCCCAGCTTCAGAGCAAAGTGCAAGTTGTGGGAGTTACCTGCAGGAGGATATGTTCTAATTATTATTACCAGCACAGAGTGCATAAATCCCAGGGTGCTTTATTTGGAGGTTTTACTCTTAGCACTAATGATCTCCACAACACTCTGATGTTTGTCAAACTACCTATGTGGGAAAAGGCTTTAAACACCACTATGCATTTCTTGAGGAAGAACTGCAAGTTTTATGGAAGCTTGGTGTGATAATTGCCAAGAGTGGAGTTTGTGTCGTGGCAGGGCAATCTCCAGGTTGTAAGAGCTGCTCTCCCATCACACCTGTGGGCAGGAGCATCCCTGGAAGGAGCTATTGGGAGGCTGGGATTCTATTGGAGACAATCCCCATGGGAGGCTTGGAGCCCTCCTGGGCAGGGCAGAGAGCCCAGCCCTGCTGGCACAGGAACATCCCAACACTGGGAGCAGTGGTGGGAAGTGGGCAAGGACACACAGCTCCTGCCCAGCCACAGCCACCCTGCCAGCGACCTGCTGGCCTTGGGGAGTTTTCCTCTCTGTCACAGATCTCTTTTCAACTTGCCAGAAGTATACCAGGAAGACATCAGGAGCTGCAGGAAGATTTTTAGTGAGGGAAAAAAAAAAAATGAACAGAGGCCATTTGCAGCCTAGGAAAAGAAGTTGAAAGAGATGCTCCGACTGCAGCTGTGTCAGACAGCCTCAGGCTTCTCTCTCCTCACATTCTTCAAACAAACAAACTCTCAACACCTAGAAACACAGGCTGCACATGTCAGGGGGAAAAAAAAATCAGACACACCAGTAAAGACACTGAACTCCTTACGGACTTGACTCGTATGTAAACACTGACAACTTTGGGGTTGAGTGTTCTCATCTTCCTCAGCCTGGCTCCAGTGTGAACACACGCTGATCCAGGGAGTCAGATCCCAATGCAGTAAATGAATAGATGTTTCAGGCAAGAATATTAGAAATGGAAGACTTTGTTATCTGGAAGAGTCAAGGCAGGGTAGCTATATTTAACTAGCAGCTGCTGTGCACCTCTGCTCTTCTGCCTGCACAAAAAGCAGCAGCAGTCCTTCACCTCCAGCTATAACCTACACAAGTCTGCAGGTTTCAAGAAAAATTAGTATTATGTAGAATAAAACACTGTTTGGTTCCTGGTGGGCCCAAGTGCTTTGACATTTGGACAAATTCAGTGAGTTTTATTTACAGATGGAGGCTCTGAGTTCTGTTTCTGGCACTAAATCAGAGGGAGCAGGGAGAGAGCAAGTGGCCTTGATGCTCAAACTGCACTTGTGGGGGTAACAAACACTGGCCAGTGTCAGAGCTGCCAGGCTGCAGAGAGCCAGAGGATGCTGCCCCAGGGCTGGGCTCCAGTGCCCACTGACTCCACAGGAAATTCACCCACAGAGCAGGAAATTAACTGGAAAAGCAACACCACAATAAAACGCAGATCCAGGCAGTCTGGTGGCAGTCATCAGTGGCCCAAACAGAACATCCTGGCCTCTGCAGCCACCCTGGAACACGTCCTGACCACAGCATCCCCACAGCCACACAGCTTGGCTGCTGCTGCTGCCACCAAAGGAGTCACAGGGATGAGGTTTACTCGAACTTTCCCTTTCCTCTTTTACATTCATCCCCTCTGTCCCTTCTTACTACAGTGGCACCCAAAAGAAAGATTGTCCCCTTGCCTGAAGAACAACTTCAAGAATAAACTAGCAACCTTAAATTTCATGGAGCACTTTTGCAGGGCTCAAGTCCCTTCAATTAAAACCGAGAGAGACTAAAGCCTGTAAATTAGAGAATGTGACAAATGCAGCACAAAGCACTGAAGATCCCAGAAGGTATCAAATTTAGTGTTAAAGTAAAGAAACAATAGGGAAGTCCAAGACATTTCAGAGTGTAGTGAATCAAATTAAATTGCCTGAAATTCCACATGGAATACATTTGACAAATTTCTTTCCCCCTCTTCAGCTTTCTGTTTGAGATGAACTGTCGTCTGGCAGCTTCAAACGTCTGGCACAGCTTCAGCTTCAGTTTGCTGGGGCTGAATCCAAACACGAACCTGAACTTTACCAGTTCTGCTCTTTTTGTAAACATACTAGCTGTGGCTGCCAAATGCTTTCCAAAAGCACACAAAACCCAGAATCCAAAAGGAAAATATTGTCTTGCTGCAATAAAATTTGCATTTTACCACCTCTGGGCAGCAGCCCGCGTGCGGAGCTGGCGGTCGGGCTGAGCACACCTTGCCTTGAATCCCTCCCAGATTTTGAAAGGGAATGGTGAGCTGGGAGCTGATGAGGGAGGAATGAGTCTCCCAGAACAAGCCCAGCTCCAGCCCTGGCAGTGCCAGTGCCACTTCACCCCCCAGGGCTGCAGGGACAGCAAGTAATAAAAATAATAATAATATAAATAAAAATTTAAAAAAAAAATTAAAATTAAAAAAAATAATAATACAACTAGCAGTAGGATTCTTCAGACGTGCTGGGTAAGACAGGCAGTAAAAAGTCATTAAACACGTGTCACTGATAGAGAAGACTGGTTTAGATTCCCCCAGTGAGTAGTCTCAGAGCAAATTCATTTTCAGGTAGGGAAATTCAGCAGCGGAAGAGACGGATATAAAGAGGGTTATGATCAAATTGCTCCTGAGAGCAGATAGCACCAGCCTGGATATATCAGATTTTTTTTCCCCATTTTGCTTTTAAAACATATTTGGTTTTGCAAAATGTTTACAACACACTTGCTGCTTTGATGCAGGATGTGATTCTTCAGCAGCAACCCACTACTTGTGTGGATTCCCTCTTAAAAACTCTTTCTTTCTCCATTTTAAACATAAAACACCTAAGCTCCACAAACTATCCAACTGCTGACAGCTGAATCGAGCCCACCTTTAGGCTGGAGGGCAGCAAACGACAGAAGTGCCTGAGTTCTGGCACTGGCACAAAGGCAAACAGCTGCTGCTAGAAAAGCATATTTTGCTGTCCACAAAGTCTCAGCCTCACCTCTGAGGGCCACATGGAGTTCCACCACTGCCCAAAATAGACAACATCTGGTTCGTACAAACACTGATTTATTGCTTGTCTTCACTCCCCTTGGGTTTTAATTATGAGCAGATCTTGTAACTATTATATTTGTATTTGTTTTATCCACTTAGATATTTTTCTACGCTATTAACAACAAACAAAGCTCTTTCTAAAAATAGTACAAAAACTTAAAATATGCATATGGCCTTTATTAAGGAAATCCCTATGATGAATTTTTAGATGAAGTAAAAGCACCACTGAAACCAGTGATTAGCTGCCAAGCCTGCACTTGATTTAATGGACAGCTTGAGATTAAGAAGTTTCTTTTCATAACAATAAGCTCGTAAAGAAAATAAAGAATATAAAACTGACTGCTGCTCTTAATGCAGAGCAGTGTGGTGACATTACTGCACCCCTCTCACTACCCCCAGGGCTCTTTGGGGGTGTTGAGCCAATTCCAGGGTCAGGTGTCCTCATTTTAAAGCACCTCCATGGGGTGTCACTTCCTCAGCAGATCCACCTGAAGAATAAAACACTGTTCCTCCCCTGGGTAAGAGTAACAGTCAGGAATGCAACTGTTCAAAGCCTTCACACTCAGACTTTTTTTTCGCTAAATTTTCTGTTTTGTTGGTTTTTGGGTTGGATTTTTTTTTTTTTACCTGATAAAATTCTTGATCTTTCTGGGAATAAGTTGATTCAGAAGTGACTTTTTAATTTCTATGGTTGAACAACTACCACCACAACATAAGAGTGCAATAAATAAATAAATACCACTTGCAAACTTCAGATTTCACTGCTTTCACATAACCTATCAAAACTAATTCTGCAAAAAAAAAAAAAAGAAAGGATGTGACAAACCCAACCAACCTTTCTCCCCAACTTGTAAAAAGGCTGGAAACTATTTCTGGAAATGTTCTAATCTTTCTATTGAATGACTGAGGGTTCTGAAAATGTTGAGTGGTCCCACACAGACCCTGCAGAAGGACCAGCAGACCTCACCTCTGCCAGCCCAACACACCCACTGGGCAGCTCAGCTCCAAGCATTTAGGCAAACTCCTGTCTACACATGGCACAAAAGTTTTGGGAATATGATGAAAACCAGAAGTTGCCCCAGATGTCTGAACTGCTGAAACTGGAGGGCAAAAAGGGCCAATGGCTGCGTTTTCCCTCCCCCAGTGTCAGCACAGAGTGTGACTCCTGTGCTGAACCATCTGCAGACCAACAAAGCCTCCAGGTAGAGCAACAGAAACGCAAGAAATATCTTGGCTCCGTATCTGTTTTTTAAATTTAAAAGTTTTGCATGTTAACAGATACCTTCTCTTCTTCCAAATCCACGCTGACATCCACTACTTATCATTCTGAGGCGACTGCTAGGGGAAACATGATCAGAAAACACCATATTCCATGGAAGTGATCTCAGACCTGCCCATCATCGGGCCGTCTGCTCCCCTTTCACACCAGCTCAGCTGCGAGAGCTCTAAGCTCAAAACAAAAAGTCAGGCCATTTGAAGAGATAAAAGTCAGTTACGAGGGCTGTAAATTTATTTTTTTATTTATTGATTGATGGGTTGTAAAAGAAGCATCGACTGGCTGGTATCTTTTAAAGGTTAAACAAACGCGATGAACGGTATCAAAGGTACCAAACCTCGATCCCCACTTCTTTCATGGACTACAGATATCAGGGCTGGGTTGGATGGGGCTTTTTGAGCAAGCTGGGAGCTGTCTCTGCTCAGGGCACTGGGATTAGAGTGAGGTGATCTTGAAAATCCCAGTGCAGGTGTGAAGGGCACAGCTGGCACCGACCCCACGAGGACGCGGCGCTGGCTCCTCTGTCCTGTCACCATCACAGGGAGCAGCACTTCAGCACTTTGCAGTCACACATTTGCAGGTTTTTTTTTTTCCCAGAGCAGGCCTCAGTAAGGACTGTCAGCTACCACTGTCAGTGATGTCTAGCTCACTGTAAACACTTCGTTAGGAACGTGATGAAATTACACCCTCAGGTTCATTCTAAATACTAAAATAAGTCTTGGCACAGAACAAGTGTGCACTCATTTGTACTGCAGTGCTATGACCACAAGTTTTAATTTTTACTATTTAATTATTCATCCTGGATCAGGTCTCAGTTTAAGTTAATATGCAAAGATGAGGGAGAATGGGCACTTGTTTATCTCAGTTTTTTCCAATTAATTCAAGTTGTTCAGTAATTGCATTACTTTTCTACAATGTGATAAGGAAGAAAACAACGGCCAACAACCATCCAAAGAACAAAAAAAAGATTCCCTTTATATAAAAGCAGGATATTCTACAAAATTTACTTGCATGAATAGACTCCAATAAACCAATTAAAATACTCATTTATAGGGATGGCTCATAATATTGACTCAGCCTACAAGGGAGATTTTTCTTCTTTTTTGCCTTTAATGTCTACAATATTACCAGTGAATTGACCTCGTAATAGATTATATGATGGAGACTGGCACAGGTTTCCTGAAACTACCCTGGAAATATTAAATTGTCCTAAATTTCCCTCTTGTTCCATGTGGGCAGTGGCAATAAATGGTACATCAAGCAGCAATTTCATGTCTATGAACTGGTGCTATACCTGAATTAATCAAAACTAAAGCTTCCAACCCCTAAAATGTCTGCTGAAATTACCCATCTACTACCTTTTTTCAACAGAAAACTCAGGAAAAGTTGAAGTAAGAAACAAAAAAAATATTATTCAGTCCATAATTGATACAGCTATAATTGTATTTCTGACCTTAAAAGCAAAAAGCATGAATAGCTCACCCAGACCATTGGGCAAACAGAAAAAGTAACAAGAAAAGCCATATAAGAATAGAGAAACTACCCACAAGGAATCCTCTGCAGCGCCAATAAAACAACATTTCTACTCCATAAAAAATAAAATGGTACCAAAACCTTACCAGCCACTCTCACAATCAGGTCATTACCCAAAAGAGGGGACAGACACTGAGCTCCACTGAACCCCAACCAGCCACACCAATCCTGACCTGTACCTGTTGCCTTAATGACTTCCTGAATGTCTACAAAAAAAAATCAAACAAAAACGAGCAGATCTTTTTGCTGGACCTGCAGTGCCCCAGGAGCCTCCAGCAGCACCCAGGGGTGGAGGCTGGGATGAGCACAGTGACACTGTGACACTCCCTCTGTGTGCATGTGGCCAGGACACCTGCCTGGCACCCACCTGCAGCCCCCTCGGCTTGGGAACCACTGCTTTGCTCCAGCACTGAAGGGACTGAGGCTGTGAAATGGAAAGGTACAGGGGAGCAATGCAGCCATCTGGGCAAGGTCCCCCCAGGCAGCAGCTTCAGAGTGAAAAATCCAGGCTGTGCTGTTAAAAACACCGTCCTGTGCTTAGGCAGCCGTTCAGGTACCTGTGCCACACGACCCTGGGGAGGGGGATATTCCATCAGCTCCCTGCCCTGTGATTTCTGGATGCTTAAGGAGCAGAGGACCAATATCCTGCTCAGCTCTGCTCAGCTCTGCTGGGGCAGGAGGAATCAGAGAGCAATGGCTCTGCTGCTCGCTTCCCACCCCTCGTCCCCCTGTGGCACCGCTGCTTTTAGGCAGTGATTGATGACTTGCACCAAGCCCCTGTTACCAGGGACCAAATGGGTTTTTCTCCATGAGCTGCCCGTTATCACGCAAACTTTATGAGCTTTTAGGGCAGAGCTTATCCTCTGGAACAGACTTTCCTGTCTCAAACAGCTCCTCCTTTCCCCTGTGATTTACTGTTCATTTATCTTTACTGGAAAGCTGCTGTATGGGCTGGAGACATCTGAGGCTCTTGTTTCTGGAAAAGCCAGTCATGGAAGCCCAGAAAATGAAAAGCCAACACTCCCACCAGCATATTAGCTGGTTTAAGGCCACAGTTAATGTCTTGTCAATCATACACAATTTCACATTAAATTTCATTTACATTTACGTCACAGTGACTGAGCAGTGGTGTACATATCTGTCAACCAGTTTCCAGTGCCCACCAATAATTAACAGCCTCTGTTCAACCTGTGGGGGTGTTTTCCAAATCCAGATTGACCTCCACCAGGCAGACTGGCTCTTCAGACAGCATTTTCACAAAAACTAGTTCACACCTCAAACTCAGCACAGACAGCCATTCCTTCAGTGATGGTTTAGTTCCTTTCCAAAAGTCATGTCTTTTTCTGGGCACAGGAAAAACAGTCTGATTTTGATTTGAAAGGGAACTTCAAAATGAGCAAGGTCAAGTACCTCAGACAAGGCAGGAAATCAACTACAGGATTAACAAATTTTATTCACCTACTACTCAGCATCCCCCAGAACAGCCACAGAAAGCACTTGTGCCCTCTCCAGCCTCTCCTCCCAATGCTTGGTTGTGACTGCCTTGAAAACCTTGGTTCCATTGGGCATTATCTGTTGTCTGGATTTCAAGTCAATATTTAAAGGGGAGACTGAAGGACAAATGTCCTGGGCTGGCCTATACCATACTTGCTATGGACTCACATCACTTGGCAAGCAAAGCATCTCTTCATCTTTTGAAACTCCATCTGGTCTACCAGAGATGGGAGAATAGAGAAGAGCCCACCCAGCCCTGGTTGATTCAGGGCCATTCTAAACCACAAGCATCCAGAGGACTCACAGGCAATTACACTGCAGCCTCCTAAGCAGAGTTTATCTCCATTAGTTTGGAATTCAGGCTGTATTTTCTAGCACTGTTCATCTGGCAAATGAGGGCCAAAGGATGATAAAGTCTACAAAGAATACTCCAGGGTAAGCAAAGGACAAAGAGGTAACCCTGTTGTTACATCCTACTTGCTCAAAGCCTTTACACTGAAGCCACACAGTATTTAGTGATTTATTCTGCTTAGTTCTAGCTAGATTACTAAAACATTATTTGCTCTTAACAGCAAGGCAGGGTGTGGGTACACAAGGTCAAGTCATGCCTGTTTAGGCCACCTTTTAATTTAGCTGGTTTGAGCTGAAAGGTTTGCTCTACAGATGAACTACTCCTTAAGAGGTTTCTTTAAAGAAATGAATTTTAAAAAAAATTTAAAAGCTTAAGGCCTTATAATACATGTGACTACTTTGCTGCGCTTCTGTCCTGGAAAGAAAATAATTATTGAAGCAACAAAACTCTGTTTCTTCTAGTAATGAACAGTAAAAGCTTGTCTGAGGGAAAACCCGGTGATTAGATTGTGAATGTGTGTTACTTCCAAATGTAAAGTCATTTTGCTTGAGACAATATTAAGATGCTAAGATGCAATGTTTGATCATCAATTTTGGCTAACACTACACATTAGTGTTGCTGCAGTCTTAGATTTTTTTCCTCTCCCCTGGTTTTAGACAGCCTTAATCATGCTTACAGCCGATCCTAATTGCTGAATCCTATCACTCTCCACCTTCTCTAAAATGCTTGGGGCAAATGAAATAGTGAAGATTAATGACAGACGTGTAATTAGAAGAAAATGTAAAGATCTTGTGTTAATCATTCAGCAATAATGTGATAAATATGAAATCCTGAAGAGCTCTCGGAGTAAAAGATGATAGAACGAGTGCTGTGGCACAAAGCTGAGCACATTTGTATGTGCCACACTCCATGCCACTGGAAGGAGGGAGCTCACTCCCGAGTGTGTGGGAATGCAAGGGAGGCTTCAGGAACATAATGGGATTCAGCATGGAAGACCATCTGTTTTAATTGAGCAAGCTTATTCGTGCAACGCTTTGCTCCACTAATCTTGTTTAGATTAATGTTAATGTTCTATTAAAAGGTAGTTTATCATCCCACAATACTGAGTTAGAGCCATCCCACCCATAGCAATGTTCTCAGCTCTTGTGGAGGCACAGAGCTCGCTCATTACCAGGCTATTGATCATTTCCAGCACAACTATGAGGCTGGGAACCTTGCTTAGAAATAACCAGAGGTCTTTTGTCCAGTGAGGGTACAGGCACAGATAAACAGCTTTTTAAAAATTAATTTGAAATACCAAAGACCACAGTCCACAAAATAATTCTCAATTATGCTTCTGTGTAACTACAGGAATGATACTTCAGCTAAAAACACCTTTCAGGCTGTAACAGAGAAGTGTCAAACTGGGATGGGTTTGTCTCAGTTTCTTTTTTTCCTGCGACACGTCTTCCCACCACAACCCTTGCTCTGTCCTTGGTGCTTGCTTTTAATGAGAAAGCAGGAAGCTGAGTGCTAGCTGGAAGCACACCTATCATTAAAAATGCAGACACAGGGCAAGACAAAAATGTGTAGCAAAGCACCTTTTGTATATGGATCTAAAAATGCCAAGCTGTAGGAAGCGTTATTATATCTCGAAGTTTTGTTGGTTGTTTATTTCAAATATGGCAGAGTCTGAGAATGAGCTCTGGTATCCTCCATGCTTGAAGAATAACGCACTTAAATGTTTTGGTTATTATTTTAAGGGGTTTTATTTTTTTAAAACAGAAGCACATGCCAGCCAAGAAATGAATCCTTTCATCATTGTTTTGGGGTTGGGTGCTGGAGTAGCAAAATGTATTAAAATCTACTATATTTAAAATGTTTATTTTGTACAGCTCCTACTTCTCTGTTGTCTATAACTGCAGCTGCTCGATAGCACTGCAGCACAAATCAAGAAATAAAAGAAGCAACAATTGCAGCCCTTACCCCTCCTTCCCAAATTTCAAGTATGGCTTGAAAGAGTCCACTTAAAATTTTTATTTCCTAAGGGAACATTTTATAATTACATTTTGGACATAAGAACAAGGAAGATGAAGGATACCAAGAGAAGACGAAATATATTTGAAGAAATTTTTCACATGCCATTCTAAAAACAATAATCTCACAAAGCAATAATTCAAGGGAGATTTCCTCCCCGAACACCCAAACATGTCAGTCATTAATTACAACTCAGAAAAGCTTTTCTGTGATACAAAAGCATCACCATTCCTTCTCTGCAAAACTGGGAACCTGAGGAGGGGAAATTTTAATGGTTCAACCAAGAAAAAACACCTGACAAACTGCAAAACACTGTGAGCAGCATCAGATGCTTCTGCTCACGCTGGCTGTGGGGATGTCAGCAGCTCCCCACTTTAGCCTGGAGAAGGATTTAAATTTCTCAGTAAAAATAAACCCGAAATTAGCCCAAGCTCTGAACTTTGAAAATCCCACCTGAGCAGGCTCCCAAGTACATGAATTATGTCCGACACAAAGGCAATGTCTCATTAAAAGAAGCACACTCTGAGATGGAGCCCTCTCTGATTGGCGCACTCCAGTGAAAACAGGCCTGGCTGAGGACACGTTCACGAGCCACAATTTTTCATGGGAATGTTGGAAGAGACTTAAATGAACCCCTTAATTTGCAGAGTGGAATTGTTAATGTTTCCCTTGGAAAGACAAGACGCATTTCCACCTCTAACGAGCGATATCCATCCACAGCTAACGAGCCTCACAACCTCTGAGCGAGTGCTGACAACTTCACATGGGAGGCACACGAGCCAGAGATCACCCTGGGAAAGCTGATAGTGCTCAGGGTTAGAAATCACTGATTTCCCGAGTACTTGTCAAGCACCCATTCCACGCTCCAGGCTGTGCCCAAGAGAAATTACAAGTGACAAAATTAAAATACCCAGACATCTCTGCCCCCCCATCTGTTTTCAACGTTTTTTGTCCTTTCCAAACAACTTTCTGTGTTGAGCTCCATCTCCCCAGCCTGGCTGTGCCCCACAGAATCATTCCTTTTGCAGAACAGCTCTGGACCAGGAATGCAAAGGGTTTACCTCGCTAGTGTCTTGTTTTTAGGGCATTTGCCACATTTTGGGGGCAGCTGACGTGGCGTGGAATGGAGAGCAGCTGGGATCTGTATTGCACAGGGCCCTGCAAGCAGTTAGGAGGCTGCTCCAAGCACTGACCCCAAGGGAAGGGAACTGAGAGAGGCAGCCAGGCACCGTAAGAAGGCTGAGGCAGAGTGAAATTGCATGGGAAATGTGAAAGTGCAACACTCAGAGTCACAGAGAGCAGACAATTCCATACTCTACTGTATTCCATCATCAGCTGCATCCAACACTGTGTGCCATCAGTTTTATCTCCAGGCTGAAGTTACACTGTGCAGTGGGTGTGGACCTGCCTGTCCTGCTGGGCTCTGTGGGAGAGCAGAAATCCCACAATCCATGTAAAACCTACCTCTGCACCTTCCCTTAGACTTCCTGGCTGCTTCCCACATTTCTGTGGACAGAGGGGAGGGAAAGATGCTCCAGCAGCCTCCTTTGGGGTCACTCCTCTCCGGTGACAATGCTGAGTGAGGTGCTTGTGGGTGGAGCAGGAGAGTGCCTGCACTGACATAAAAGGCACAAACCTAAAAAGCCTCCTTTGGTCAATAATGCAAAGCAGAACATGACTGGCATTTTCTCCCCAAGAAACACATTCAGGAACCTGTGCCTAAGCTGCACGGGCTGTCAGCCAAGGCTCTGTATCTATACATGACAAATTATGAATTCATCCATTGTTTGAAAGTTTTGAATTCACTGTTGGTGGTAAACTTTTTACTAGAACACACAGATGGTCCTGCCTGATCTTGTTAATGAAAAACTCTCACACAGCTACAAAAACAGACGTGATCATCTGTTTTTCAACATTCTGAAAAAAATCTACAGAGGTGTAAGGTGCTATACAAATGAGAATAATTAGCTTGTGCCATCTGTGGACATTAAAAAAACCCAGTGTGTCTGTATTCCTGTGTTTTATAATGATAAGCATTATGTCTTCAGCAAAGTACATACTTAATAACTTTTCAATTTATTGTGACCTTCTGCTCCAATTTACTTAAGGAACTATAATACTAGCTGTGCCTCACACCTTTTTCACCTTGTAATTAGCAAGTAATAAAAAATGCTATTAAAAAGTAATAAGTCTGAAGCTCTCTGACAACTCATTGATTAATTCTTAAGATTTTGAAGTACGTTGGAACATACTTAGCTAAAACATCAATTTTACCCAGTTTCCAGCCCTGCTAACGAGTGTTGGTGCATGATGGAGACTCACAGCTCACCCACAAGTGATGGCTGTAGGAGTTGTACCCCTCAGTGTTACACCTGATAGGATCACACTTCCTGGGTCTTTCTAATACAAATTTAGTGGTGAGCTGAGCTTTGTCCTTGCACATGCAGTGCTGCATGCCCAGGCTCTCTGGCAGCAGGGCACAGAGCTGCAGCAGCAGCCTGGGAATGGATGCCCTCAGCATCCAACCAGCCACTGCAGATGAGTGCCTTAGAGGGAAAACAGGAAAAATGATCAGCATCCAGGACTGGATTTCACCTGATTTTGTGTAACATCCCCTGGAGGCATTTAAAACATGCTGAGGGTGCAGAACTTCTATCCCTCAGCTTCCATAAAAATGGGAAGTGACTAGGCAGGCTGGGCTCGCAGGCTGTCCTTGCTTGTTTTCACAGCACTCCCAGGGCACGGGCAGAGATTTGTCATTATTGCTGCAAAAGGGTCATTTGCACACAGAATGAAAAGCAGGTTAAACAGCTCTGGGTAAGAAAGAGGAAATCCAGCCAGGAGGGCTGAGAGTGGAGCCCACATTGCACAGATATTTGCTGGGCACCAGGAGAAGACACGCTCAGAGAAGCTGCTTCCCCAAGTTCATTCCCGTGTCTCCCACAGCAGGCCCTGGTGTGAAATACTCTCCATGAGCCATCCAGCCTCTCTCTCTGAGGCCTGTACCCTTCTATCAGTGGGTTTCACTTCACATGAACTGAAAGCAAAAAATGTTCAGTGGCCAACTGCTGATTCCAAGGAGTGCTGAGAGCTGCAGTGCTGCTGCCTCAGAGCTGCCACTGCCACTTCCAGAGCCCTTCCACTCATGGACTGCTCTCGTATCACTCCCACAGATAAAAAGGCAGCCAGCTTTCAGCCTCCCAGCTGCGAGGGAAACCTGGGACTCTTCTCAACAGCATCCTGTACACAGAGCTCCAAAAGAGACCCGAGCAGCAGGTCAACAAATGCTATGTTTTGTTTATTATTTAATGGTTGATCATTATTTTGTTAGATGCTGGAAGCAGATCCCAAGGTACAGTGCGAGTTCCAGGCTGTGCCCTGAACAGTCTGACACCTAGAGAAGATTAAAATACAAAACACATCCTGTGTTCACCTTGTAATCCTAGCATGGAAACTTGTAGCTGCAAATACACAGATGCAGAGTCCTTACTCTCTTATTTATTATGTGTTTTAATACCTGCAAAACCCCTCTCTCTATCCATTTGTGACTTGAAGCCAGGACAGGTGAGTGAGGGAAGAGATAGCAGCAGTTGAAAGCATTTTTTAATCAAGTAGTCTCCATCTCCAACAAAATCTTGTCCTGTAAGTCATTAAAAAAAACAGCCTATACTTTCTAGGTTTTTTTTTTTTTTTGATTTGTACTTTCTGGTTTAAGCTACTGCTATACTGACTCACCTACTGTCTTTAAAACTTTCATAAATTTACCTAGTACAGATGGCTCTGATTAAAAGTGTGACTAGATCATCTTTTAACACCAACTCTTTCTCATCCATTTTGTAGCTTTCCTGGTAAATCAGTCTTTGCTCTCAGTCCAAGGATCTGGTGTTGTTTCAGCTTTTAAACCTTGTTTCCTTCAGCTGACCCATTTCCATTTCTATTTCTGAAATGCCTCCAGTTTTCCCTCCTCTGATGCCATTTATTTATGCAGTAATTATCTGCTGAAGATTTGAGAGTACCTGCCTTTACTTTTGCAGTTGTACTCATTTAAGCTGCAGCATCTCCTAGTTAATTTATTTCAAAATGTTTTTTTCCAGACTTCTACTGGATAGAAAGCAGCATGGCTCTACTCTGAGATGACTTGGAAGAGCCTGCATGCAATGCTATCTCCTAAGTGCACTCTGAAGTCAAATCAATTCACAAAGTCATGTTCACAAAATGGGAAATGATAAGAAAAGAATGAGTTCTGTTCTACAAATTACCAGCAATTCAGCGCGGTGCTTTAATGTCATTCCTGTTCTTCATGGATGTCACTGACTGCACCAGGCAAGTAAAATGCCCATATGAAATTAAGACACTAAAAGTAAATGTTTGCTCCCATGTTGTAAAGAACCTCATAAACGTCAGAGGTTTTTATTTCACGCACACCACAGCTTGTAGAGACACAGGAAACATTTGGTCCTAATGGGAAACTGATGTTCCTTCCAGCACTGTGGTGCCCATTAGTACCTGTCTGAGCAATGTTCTGCTGCCAGTCTGAGCAGCCCCACACACCAGCTGACCAGGACAGCACAGACACAGCCTTCATTTTTTGTTATTTCATGTGACAAGGGAAGAGGAATTCGCATACTCCTCAAAAACACTGTGTGTAAAGTCTCGTGCCCCGTGATGCTGTTACTCCAGCAGAGAAGCTCCTACTCACTGAATTCCCACATACAGCCCTGAGTCCCCCAACTCCTTTCCCTCGCCTCCACATTCTTCATTTCACTCCTGTCTACTCGACAGAAGTTAACTTGGAATGCACAGGCAGCTGGGAAGTGAGGAGAGATAGGAAACACATTTGGGGTACAGTGGGAGACTGCAAGTAGAAGAGAAAGGGGTGCTGAGGCCAGTGATTCATTGTTCCTTCAGTGCTCCACTCATTCCTAAAATTTTTGGGTGTACCAATTGCACTAAGATGAGCTTGGCAGAGGACAACAACCCTGCACTGTGATTTAAGCTGGCTACTGCCAGCATAACAAGGATATATCACATTTTCCAGTATCTCCTGGTACCAGGCAATGCTGTAAAAGCCCAGTGCGAGCACACAGGGCCAGACTGCCAAGAGAGACCAGCAGTTCCTGCTGCAAGAGGGGTTAAAAAACCCCTGAGGGCATGGTATGAGAGATGCTCCATTCCCATTACAACACACAGACAGATGGTCACCCCCAGTGGCTCAAACCTTGCCCTAAACCTGGCAACTCCTTCAGGTGATTTGAAGGTGGCTCCATCCTTAAAAATCTGGTTTCAGCTATGAGAAGGCTACAGCTGAGCAGCCAGGCCCAGGTGCCTTTGGAAATGGAGGTTGAGTCCTTCTCACAATCCAGGTATTATCCTGGGGAGGGAAGGAGGGGGAAAATGTTCTGGCAGGAGCTCAGCTTGCTCAGAGGCAGACTCCCCTTGGAAGAGGGAGACACATGCTCAAGTGGGCTGCTTTTCAGTCTTGGAAATGCTAACAAGATTTTGTGTTTGATTTTTGCCTTAACACCAGACAAATCAAAATTAAGGGATTTCCATGTGTGATACTGAACACACACTTTTGCATTAGGGATTTGTGTTTAGTAAATTATACCCTTTAGCCATATCACTAGTCATTAACCTAATTTAAATTTCAATAAGGAGATTCTCCATTTTTGTCATTAAAATTAACTAGCTCCTCGCTGCGCAGATACAATCAGGAGGGTGAGGTGAGAGGATATCACCAAGTCAGTCTGATTAAACCCACTTTTTATTCTGCAGCTCCTTGTACTCCCCTGCAGTGATACAAAAGCACCTCCCAAGCGACTTCCCGTGGCTGATGGAGAAGGTGTCAGAGTATCCCTTTGCAGTGTCTCAAAGGCCACTCAGTGCCTGCTGTTCCTGCTAAGTGCAGTCTGTCATGTGCTGCCGAGGTTTATCCTGATGCTCACAGTGCCTTTCTACACCGTGTTCAAATGCAGGAGGTCATTGCAGAGTCACCGGTGCCAGCAGCAAAGGCAGACCCTGGGAACAGCCCTGGTGGCTCTCTGTGCCAGCCTGGGGGGAGCCTGTGCTCTGGAATTCTGTGATGCTCAGGAATTTGCCATCAGAGCACGCAGTGACCTCCCCTGACCACTGCCAGGGATGCAGCTGGGGTCAGGTAAAGGAGTGGGGGGGAAAACTTTATCTGCCAGGAGCCAATGGGGCAGGTCTGTGAAAAATCAGTAAAGGGATGCTGCCAGATCAAAAAAAAAAAGGTGAAACAAGAAAATGCACAGGTGTGGGAGGCAGAGTTGGGATTGGAGAGGTGTCCTTGGGGCTCGAGGATGCCCAGCTGAAACACAGATCCCTCCAGCTCCCAGCAGTGGCACCAGAACATGGAAAGTGCTGCAATTTGGGAAGAACTGAGCATAATAAACCAGGACAGAGGGAGGTCCAGCTCCCCCATCAACCCCTGTCCTGCATATTCAGAGCAGCAGAAGCCAGAGAAATTTTCAGGCTTACTCACCTCAAAGGATATTTTATTCTTCTGCAATTCCTCCTTCCAGAAGTAACTCTAGAGTCAGCAGCACCAGCCAGCACTGACTACAAAGTCAGTGCTGAGAGCAAATACAAAGATAATACTTTTCCCAGAAAAAACTTCCTCTGTACTAAAGGACATGCCAAGAACTGAAATGACTCAGATTTTATGGGACCTGATGATGTAGTGGAAAATTAACAAGATTGCATATTTCACAGAAAACAGGTAAGAGAGGAGGCTGAAAAGAAATGTTACTTTAATTGGATTTTTTTGTTCTCTTGTTGTCTTCAGCACCTCAACAATGCCTGCAGTACTTAAAATCTTCTGGGACTTAAGAAAGCTCCATTTCTTTGATTCCATTCTCATTTGAAACTTGTATGAGCAATATTATTGGTATGTAAGAAAAACCATACATACAATAGTATGCAAAGAACACCCTACACTAAGTGGTGCAGGGTAAACCCACACCACACAACCAGCAACAGATGCAACCCAAGAATTCTAAATTCCAATCAAATGAATCTGAAGATTAATTGCAAAATCCATCAAAGTACTGTGGGGAAAAATAGTAAACTCTACATAAACATTCAGGGACTTTTGCAAATTCCCGTAGCCTATAATTAGATTTAGTGAATGCCATCAAATCCGAGGCTCCAGTGCAAATATAGACAGTTTCTGTTGTTTTAAGATGCATACACAGATACATGAAATGTGCCTAATTACCCACAGTTGTTTTGTTTCCCTATTTAATTTCAGTAGCACAAATCCACTCAGAGTTTTGCGTACATTGGAATAAATAACTGCAAAATCGGAATGTCTACAAAGTTTAAAAGTAAAAGACAAAAATGGAAAGCAGTCCTAAGCACTTGATGAAGCTGTTTTGCCAGCCAACTCAGGGCAGGGACTGTGGTGTCCTCACCTCTCATATAATCTATATCCAGATTCATTAAATTCTCATCTTTACTTTTCTCATCCCAGAGAAATACAAACAAAAGCCCTTAATCCTGCAATTTCATCCAGGTGAAGAGCTGGCACAGAGCTCTTCCAGGTAGCTTGGCTGTGCCCCTGCAGCAGGCTCCCTCAAGTCTGCAGAACCAGAACAGGTCATTTCCAGCCACAGGATCTCAGGGAAGTTAACACCAGCTCCCCCCAAATCCCCAGCCCTCTTTTTCAGGAGAAGGGTTCTGAGGGAGATTTTGGAAAGCAAATTCACCTTCCCATAGGCAGCCACGTGCACAAACAGGTTGCCTGAGTGACGAGGAGGCAGCAGGGATGCTGCAGTGCAGATCACACCCCGTGCTCCTCTCCCTGCTTCCCCAGCAAAGAGGAATTCAGCTCGTCAGCAGCTGCAAAACAGATGCTGAAGCTACACCCTGAGCTACAACAATGCAAGACTTGCTGCATCTCATATGCAGCCCGTGTGTTGGAATAAATGCATCAGTACCTCTAATTAATGCACAACTATGCATCATTTTAAGGCTAGTCACAGGAATTTAAATACACATGGACACAACAGACAATGTAGGAAAAAAAATTACAGATTACATTCTTCACCCTTAGCTGCTCCGTGCAAAATATTTCCCAAATTTGAAGAAAGAAGACACTAATCTGTTTGGTAGCTGAAATAATTTTAGAATTAAGCAGAACACTTTTTATTATTGTTGGTACTTGCATGTTTAATTTTAGAAGAGTAAATCATGTAATTGAAGCTTTGACATAAGAAGTGATTATGCTCAAATGCAGCTCTCTGTGCTATAAGAAAATACAGAGGGATGATTTCAGAGTTCTGTATTTAAATAAAAAACCCATGTATTTTAGAAACACAGAATACTGTATAATAAAAGAGATGCTGGAGCCATTTCATGTAGATTGAGAACTCTCAAGCTCCAGAGGAATCCAGGACTAAAAAACTACAAATTATTTTGAGCCATTACAGCCATCATAAACTTCTTCCACACAAGACCTCTGCCTTCCAAAGGAAGGTGACTGAATCTCCTCTCCATGGCCAAACAGGTCTGACAGACAGACAATTTCTGTTCCTTTCTCTTGCTCATCTTTCCCCTTTATTGAAAAGAATCAGCACTGCTGAACTGAAGTAAACTGATAGCTACGCAAGATAATTTTTTATAAAACATTTATAATTTCATATTGCATTAATAGGCTTAACATAATCTCTTAGACTTTGTTGGAAATTAGGCCCTAAGGGAATTAGAAGCCTAACTCACCTTGACTTTCCATTGTATTTTGAGTCTAATTGGCTTAGCATCTTTTGAAAATTCCACTTTTAATTACTGGTTATATTAGTTCTTGAAGTTACAGCTGAGCAAGAAAAGTGAATGAAATGCTGCTTTATCCCACTTTCTAGGCAGGGTAACAACCTTGCAAGCACATCATCTGATCCTCTTCTGGAGCAGCACTCCAGTTCCTCCAGGTTGCCAGATGCTTGGAGCCATGACCAGGGGAATGAGTTAATCAGGTGCTGCTCCACAGATGCCTGAAGAATTTTGCCACATTCCCATCTCCCCTATTGCCTACAAACTTCCCCATGTGTGACTCTAGATTTGCCACCACCACGCCCTTTCGCCACACAAAAACCCCCGGCATTTATTTATCACTGTTACACCAGGATCAGGTTGTAATTCACTTTTATCCAATATTGATTTTCTACTCTTTCTCCTGACCACAATTTCAAAAAGAATCAAAATGAGACTGGATCCCAGAGTGAGGTGTAGGCACATCATTAAAGGTTTTTAAGAAACATTATGGGGCTGTCTCTGTTTTGGTTTTTTTTGGTGTTTTTTTTCCCCAGAAGCAGAAAGCTCCGTGTCAAACCATTTCCAAACAGATGGGATGTAGGCTGAAAGACGGGAAGGTTTTATCACAGGTAAGAAGTGGATACAGGGTGTTAATGTGGCTTACACCCGATTCACCCAACTAAACACTAAGGTAGGGATCAGGTTGCAAAAACTGGTATGGGGATAAAACATTTTCCTACTTTATCTGCCCGGAGAGAGCCAGGCTGGATCAGCAGGGGCTGAAAGCTGGTGCTGGGCGAGCCCCCTTTGATGGTGGCTGCCAGGGTGGAATTCCAGCTGGCTCCGACGGGCGCGCGGCCAGGCCCGGCTGGAGCTCACTGGCAACTTTGCAGGCAGTTCCATTTGCTCATAACGGGCTAAGCAGGGAAATAATACGAATCAACTACGCATAAATGAGATGGGTTTTAAGCAAAAAAAGGGGGAATAAAAAGAGGGATTCGCATAAAGGTGCCTGTGCCTTTGGGTTATGCCAGCAAATGGCCAGGGCACGTATCCATAAATGCAGCTGGAGTCTAATTTCAGTCGTGTTTTAAATAATAGCACATTCACACATCTCACTGGCATGTCTCCCAGTTTACGTTCCAGTAAATTGTACCATCTCCATTCTCTGCCTCCCTCCAGGAGCAGAGTTACCATAGGTCTGGGGTTCCAAAAATCCCCACAGAGGCTGCAATCCTTGGGTCAGTCCTGCCTCCACACCGGGGAAAACGCTTACCTAAAGCACAGGCTGTGATCTGTATGATCCATATGTGCCACGGCCCCAGGGCAGAGCTGCTCCCACAGAGGGGAGGAGAGGAAAGGACACATTTGTCCCTAAAGCTGGCAATTTAAAGCAGTCTCTCTGTTGAGAGATCATCTATCTTTTTGTGCAAGCAGCGCTACAAGACCAAGGAGAAAAGCATTTGGGGAATGCTTGAGGATTGCCCTTGTTAGAAACAATTTCTGTGTATAAATTATTGCTATTATTGTTAGCTTCTGAATTAGATTTCATCCTGCAGAGATGCCATCTAAATAAGTCTGAAGATTATTTCAAATTGTAAACAGTTAGATGGAATATTCACCATTCAAACTCTTCCCTCAACTGCTGGAAACGTGTGAGCCTAGAAGAAAAGCAGAATGAATCTTCAAGATGCAATGAAAGCCAAGTTAATTTCCTGCCTCTTTCCTACTTTATCACTATCCATGGCACAACTATTTATGTGGGAGGCCAGATTTGTTGTCATTAAAGTATGTATTAGTGAAGGAGGACATCAAGTTTTGAATTCTCTTTACATTTTCTGAATCTGAGCTTCTCCATACTCTCTTATTCCTCTAATTTCTTTGGCTGCACCATGGGCTCCTCTGCCTGCAGCCTGAGTAACCCTTGTGGAAGCATAGAATAGTCACTCAGTTAACAGGGAAAGGATTCAGCAGGCCAAAGTGTGTCCCAGGTGACCACATTTCATGTTAAAAATCCAAATAGCTCACTCCTATTGCAATGAGCACATGCAAAATGTAGGTAGAAATACAATAATTTTCCAGTATTCTGTGACATGTAGAATCTTCTGGCCATACTTTCAGAATATGACATTTTAAATAGCAAATCCTACTTTCAGAGGCACCTGATTTCCACTCACTGAAATGAGGCTTTTCACATTTACATTTCCTATTGGGAATTTTCCCACTGGGTGCTTCTGTCACCAACTTGCAGGTACAAAGGGAACATTACACATTTAACCTGTTCTGGGTAAAAATTTGAGGAGTTAATATAAAGACTTGACTTTCTGTGTCAGAGAATTTTCCTTAAGCTCTGTGCCAGAAACAAACAGGATCCTTGGTCCCACTCCCAGGGCACAGCTCTGGGTGAGAGGAGCTGTTACCTGTGGGATGGCTCGAAGGTAGAGCAAAAGGTCAGTCCTGTCCTACTGAGCACAAAATTAAGAGAAGAGACAGCAGATGGGCAGGGAGAGATAGGTAAGGGAAGAAGCTTGAAAAAAAGGATATATTTTATCAGTATGCCTTTTCTTCTCCCCCTTAGTTCTTATAAAACGACAATATAAAAGTGCCTTTTTTTTCCATTCCTAAATTCTACATTTCCATGTTCTCTAGATTTTCATTGCATATTTATGCACTGGTTTCCATGTCTGCCTGGTTACTTTGCCTCAAAACTTACAATAGCACAAATCTCCTGAGAGAATAAATTGCATTGATCCTAAAATATACAGTTATGAATATAGTTTTTAGCAATATTGGCATCAGAGAACATCTGTTTACTTTGAGTTAATCAAGATTAATATTTTATCTTCTGTCTGGCTAAAACACCCACCTATGTGAAGCAATTTTCTTCAGCTGCAAGGATGAAATCTTTAAGTAACATAATATTGAGCCTATAAGAAATTTCTGACAGGGTTGTGTCAGGGTAATAGATGATGAAGACTGAGAGCTTTGCTTCATATTCAATCCTATCCCAACATCCCGAAATAACTCGGAATCTATGAAAGGCATAGACAGCTATGCAGGGGATGCTTATACAGACAGACAGCGTGGCTTCATGGACACCTTCCAGTGATGTAAAGAAAAGTTGAGTCATATTTGGAACTTTCTCCCAACTCTCTGTTTTAACAGTAAATATGGCACAAGGCAGCTGAGGGCAGACAGGGAACCCTCGTGGCCTCACTGACCCATTTTTTCTCAAGCAGTCTGTGCCAGGCTTATGGAGAATTCCATTAATTCCTCCAGGCAGGTACCCATCATTAATATGGGCAATCTGGAGGTAAAATTTCAAAGCCTGAAATTCCTGCTCTCGGAAAACACGTCTGTTTTGATCTTTCTATGCAGCCATCCAGTAAAAATGTTGCACATATTTTCTGCACCTATCCAAAGAAATTTATCTTTCACACCCTACTTCATGCCATATGTTGGAAGCTGAAAGAATGAAGGATTTAGCTGTCAGTCTCTGAAGGCAGTACAGGCCCTCTTCCAACTGCACACGGCGTCAGATCTCAAAGTATGACATTTCACTTTAGCTTCTGTCAGCACTATCTGCAGTGTATCACTGGTGCACTGTTGAAAATATTCTTGATAGGCAGCTCATATGCGCTGGATAAAGTGCTCATTAATCTTGCCTTTAAAGAACTGAGAAGTTGGGTGGTAAATCCTTAAGGGGACGGGCCCGGCTCCTGCACGACGGAGCGGATGCTCCCGCTGTTATTTCCCAGCCAGCAAAGGGAGCGTTCAAAAAGCCACTTCTAAAGTGGATCTGGCTCTGTTTGTTTGCTTCAGGTACGCTGTTTTTTCCTCATGGAAAATCTCTTTCCTCCCCGTTGGGTTCTGCGTGGCCGCCCCACAGGCCGCAGAGCGCCGGCCCCGCTGCTACCAGCTGGGGAAGGGTTTTGCCACCCCCATGTCCCCCCAGAGGTGGTGGTGACACCTGTGGTTGGTCACCAGCCTGAGGACACAGCCCTTCCCCACAGCAAACAGCATTAATCCTCTCTCCGGCACTTGAAAAAAAACACTTTTGAACCGCCTCAAGAATCGCGCGCGTGGGGTGATTTTACGACTGCTCTTCCCCCCCGCCCCGTGCCTGAATATTCTGGTGTTTAACAGGAGCAGTTCAGTCTGCAAGAACTTGGTTCTCTGACAAATATTTTAAAAATGCTTCCACAAAACAAGGACACTTCATGAAACATTTAATGAAAATATGGATTTTTGCTTGTTTTTAATCCCTTCCCTATTAATAAAAGATTGGGTTTTTTAAAGATTCACTATTTATTTTTCTCCCTCTGCAACCTAATACAGCAGAAGCAGGCAGTAGGTGAGGTATTTGCCAACAGCAACAGGAAAACAATAAAATGAAACAGAATAATACCCTGCCTTACCCCTCCCATCCCCTCCTAGCCTCCCTGGGCAGAAAATGTATTACATGAAATATATTTTGACAAGGGACTATCAATCACTTCCTCCAATTTTTTATTACTGGTAAACTATTTTATGCTTATATTGGCGCCCAAATGAAAGGATTTGGCTTCATAGCGCAACAGACTAAATAGCTGAAAAGATGCATTTCTTAATAAAGCCAGATCCATGTTTTGGATGAAGTCTTCCAGCTTAATTCTATCAGGAATAAAAAGCCAAAGAAGAAACCAAACTCTCAAAGAGACCAATCGCTCTCTATCAACACAGATTTATATTATAAGTGACACCCACAATAAAATAATTGCATGTTACTTATTCTAGCTTTACTACTCTGCAAATATCCCTACTCTAGGTAGCTATGCTGGTTAAATCCTGGCATGTCCACTTACCAACCACCACACTACACAGTCACACGTTCATTGTTACTGCAATGATCAGCCACAGCAGAGTCTGCTGAAAACTCAGAATCTCCTCCTGTCAAATCAGGCTGGTAGGAAAGTGGCTGCACCAACTCCAAGTCTACCTGAGGTCTTGCAGGATACATGCAGAGAGCTGCTCTGTGATTTATTCACAGAGAAGCATGAATGAATGAAAATGCAATGTTCATCAGTGATGAATCCTGAAATGTTCCTCAGACTCCATTTGTGCTCGTGGAACAGCAGCATCCCACTCTAACGCCCATGCCTTTTTCCCCCACGATAAAGCAAGTTTTGGTCTACATTTGACTCTTTGCACTTATTAGCATGCAAGAATATCTATGCCATGATTTCATATGAATGCAAAACTCTAAACCACGTACACTGTACTAGGGGACCTCTCTCAGCAACAACATCCAGCCACAACCTGTCCCAGCTGAGTGTTAACTCCCCTCTGCCAATACCTTAACACACGTACCCTTCACAACCCATCTGCTTTGGGGAAATCTGGCTGAGGAGAAGCTCTGGCAGAGCCTGTAAGCTGTGCCCTACAGCACACACAGGATATTGGGAATAAACTGTGGACAGCAGGCTCTCCAGCAAAAATGTCCTGTCCCCCTGTGCCAGCTGACTGACAGCTCAAGCCCTGTAGCTGTGCTGCAGCTCTGCCTTAAGCAAAACCATCTCCAAGTCTTGGAAAAATGCTCCACTCTCATTCCCTTCTTCCCTTCCTAATTTCCAGGCCCCCAGACCATCTGGCAAGAATAATCACTGGTCTGCCAAAGGTGTCAAAGGTGCACTGGTAAAAGGGGACACCAAAACCACATCTCCCTTGGGAATCCCACAGTGGGGAATTTGGTATTGAGCCACCAAGCCCCTGAACCCTTTTCTCACCACAAGCTTGAGAAAGAAGGCACACAAAGTCTGAAGGTGAGCACCTGCTCAGCCAGACTCCTCAGGATGGAGCTTTTATCAGCTGGCAGGGATCACAGGGAAGGAAGCACAACATTTCAGGAGTACCAACATACGGGACCACCTCAGTTCAAAAGAATACTTTAAGTGACAGAAAACATCTGCTAAATCCATGTCTCATTATCACCCAATGACAAT
Source organism: Thryothorus ludovicianus (assembly GCA_013397245.1). Classification (NCBI taxonomy): domain Eukaryota; kingdom Metazoa; phylum Chordata; class Aves; order Passeriformes; family Certhiidae; genus Thryothorus; species Thryothorus ludovicianus. Next base: position 1,680,398 of record VZTB01012399.1, read on the forward strand.
TCCTGTGTATTCTGAAAAGTCCAAGAGGCTTACACCAACCTGTGAGTGGTACATGGAAAGCAAGCAGTGAGACCTCACAGTACCTAAGTCCATAGAATGTCTGGAACTGGAGTTTGGGACAAATGCCACTTGACATAGCCCTAGAGAAAGTAGTAATAAACTTGTATAAAATGTCTTTTAAGCAAGATCTGTTCACGTCTCAGACCTCTATATTAAATCTTCACAAACTCCATCTTACAAAGGTCAAACAACCAAGAAAGAACTTGACTGATGTATAAATTTAATGACAGATGCTCACATAGGCTCAGGGTGTTTGTGCCAGAACGGCTGTTCTGGGCATCAGACTGCCATTTGCACGGTGACTTCCAAGGGCAAATTTGCACACACACCTTACAAAAAAGCAGAGCTTAAATAAACGCCCTCAGCGCTTTGCCCGTGGCGTGTAGCTCTGTTCCTACCTAAACAGACATTTAAACAGAGAGGAGAAAGCACCAGGAGATGATTGAGGAGTTCTTTGGAAAGGCACCTGTATGGGATGTGCACCCCAGGTGGGTCCAACGTGCCTGAGACAATTTAATTTAATTGTACCAATGAGCACGGAGCTCTCTCGAGCGCATTATCAGCGCCTAAGCCACTGGCGGGGGAGCAGAACTGAAGTGTTTATGTGAAAGCTGCTTATGTGGCCAGCCACCCGAGAGTTCTCACTCTAAAGTACCATGAAATAGGCACACTATTATGGGAATTAGGGACATTTCTCAACAGAGCCCAGCTGGCAATCGCAGGGAGACCCGGCTGCATCTTCAATGGGATTCTGCACGTTTCACCTGACCCATCACATCTGGATAAACCCAGGGTGTGCTGAAGGTTTGGCTCCAGAGGAAAAGTGTCTGTGAAGACCATACAAGATTCCTGGCAGTGCCTTTGAGAGGAAGAACCCTGCAGGCAAAGATGTTGGAGCATTCTGTGGATGCTGGGGAATGCTTCATCAAGCTGCACTTGATCCTGTCTTATGTATTTCACTCACCTCTCTTTTACTTAGCAGACACATTTGGAAGCGTTAGAGTTTCCTCTGTGAAATTTAACTCACAGGGAAGGCTCTCTTCTGACACATCCCAAATTCCAATCAAAAATTTGTAACTTGCTGCAAGTGACACACAGAGTTTCCTATTAACCTTCCAATGGCTGCCATCACACTATGTTACAGAAGAGATTCAGCTACAAACTACCACAACAGGTAAAGCTGGCTTGAAAAATTCTGAGAGAATCTGAAGAATAAATGGGTGACAAAGCTGCCACAAAACATTTTGACTTCATTAAAATAAAGCCTTACAGAGGGAACACTTTAAAATTTCCAGTTGAAATTTTTCAGATGTCTAGTCACACAAAACACTCCCATTCTTTTTCTGGGAGTGAAATTCCAAAATCCTGCTGACTGAAAAACAGTTTAAAAACACCTCGGTAACATCTCCACTAGCCCACGCCAGCAGCAGTGAGGGTTTAGCCAGAGGCAATGGGGACCCTCAGCACAGAAGGCTGGGACATTATCCCTCCCTAAATCTGCTGTGCTCCAACTAGAGCAGCTACTGCCTTATTTTCCACTATGACTCACCACAAATCTAGCACTGAACACAATTCAGATCCACTGTTTAGAATGTTTGGCATTATTTGTCATTTCTGTTGTGTTTCATATGAATTTCCTTCTAGAATATGGTGGATATATTAATGATGGGGAAAGCTGTTTTAACAGCAATTCAGTATCCCAATAACGCTTTTGTTTCCAAGTATTTTCATCTCAAGACTACAATTTCAGGCAATTAAACATTTCACCATGCCTGGGAAACAAGTAATTATTGTCACTTCCATCTAACAGACTGAGGATCTGGCAAAAGCCAGTTGCTGACTAAACTGAACTGGGAATGGGACGCTGGGAGGTGCTGCATGAGATCAAAGCTGGCAGGAATCTCTCCTAGCTTGCTTCTCCCTACCTGGGGCAGAGGAAACTGGGGGAAAGCAGTGGGAGAAGTGGGGAATTCATCCTGACCCTAGAAACTGTGGATCAACTCGGTTACAAGCAGTTTCAAGCTGTCTTTTATTTACCAAGTGTGGTTTCTGGAAGCTGTGAATGCTTCGCAGCCACTTCAATGCCATATTTCCTGTCGAAGATGCTCACTAAATTCTTAGTGTCAGTGACATCTTGTGGCAATGAACTCTTTGCTACAGCATATGGGAAATGCCAGCACGAGAGGGAGAGGCAGAATTCTGGACTGGAATGTCCCCTCATGTCCCTGTCTGTCCCAGGCAAAGAAGCTCAACCCTGAGAAACCCAAGTTTGTAACCCTGCTCAGGCTATAACCCTTTCTATAAAGGGCAATCAAAGTGAAAATTACAGAAGGAATTATACCAAATCCTGCAAGTAGTCATGCTTTTTCACATTTCTTCTCCTTTGTGCTGCTTGAATGCTTGGGCTTCTGAAGTCCATATGAATCATTCCAAAAGCTTCCCAGCTCAGAATGCAAATTTGGCATAAAATACATTTAAACAAATTGTTTGAGTTCATAAGGACTCAAATAATTTTGTTTCCTCTCCTTCTCGTTCCTTCTTTTGTAGAATGAAAAGGGATTAGTGCATGTCCAGCTATCTAAACTGAGCTTTTTTTAGGAAAAAATGTTGACAAAGGAGAATGTATATTTTTTATAGCTCTGAAATCCATGCAGAAAATAAGTACTTCTGAGATAAATACCGCAACTTCATAACTTCAAAAAGTATTTGATGAAACAGAATCAATTTTCTTTAGCCGCATTTCATTTCCTTCTGTTCTAATACTTTCTCCTTCAGACTTTCTTCTCTCACTTGGTGTTGTTGGTCTAGTGAGTCTAAAAAATCCCACTGAAAAGCCTATGGTTGCTCCACAGTCTGCTCAAGCAAGTGGGAATCTTCTTTACTCTCAGCAAATCTGAGGCCCAGCCCTTTGATAGCCTTAACCAGATGGGTTGGGTTATTTTTTATTTTTTTTTTTTTTGCATTATGGTTGTTTCTCAAACACTCACAACGTTCAGCTTATTTACACATCTTTGCACATGTCAGCACTTTGCTGTGGGTGGGAATTCTGTACCTCAGCACTGCTAACTTCCACCCAGGTTACTTGCCTGGGATTTTAAAAGCTGGGGGAAGGATCTTGGCCAGACAGATGCAAGGGAAGCCCAGCAAACTAGAACAAGGTAATTAGGTGTGTTCAGATTGCTAAAGGTCACAATAAATGACTTGTCTCTGAAATACGTGGGTGATTTCATCCCAGTGAATGCACAGACTGGTGGTGTAAAGTACAAAAGACAGACAACAACCAGCCTTTCACAGCCTGATGGGAAAAAGGGTAGGAGAGGAGGAAATTTCAACAGGCAAATGGCACGGCTTTAGATAATTGAAAGTAGCTCTCAGTATCTTTCATTTGGAAAATTGTCTGAATGGTCTGGCTCAGTGTCTAACAGACCTCGGGCTCTGGAAATCCCACTGCTGTGTGCTGCAGAGGAAAGAGAGATGTTCATGTCTAACTGCAGTCTCCTCTCAAAGAACACGGAATGTTCTGGAAAAAGCACTGGACAAAACCAAAAATTTTTGTCAATTACTATTTAAACATTTGTTCAATCTCCCGCTTGCTCTCCTGATAATTGTTTCCCATTTAGACAAGTAATTAAAAAGCAATTGTGCTATTTTACACGTGTTACCACCAATTTACTTTTCTACTGCATATCTGAAAAACTGCAAAATGAAGGCACTTGAGCTTGAATTTAGACACCCAAAATTCCATCTGAGTCTCCACACCCAATGTTTCCAATTGAAGAGGTGTCTTTGCAGCCTGAACAATCAGGAGTCAAAAAAACCCAAAGCCATCAGACTGTGGGCCCCTGTGCAAGCAACGTGCTCCAAAAACACAGATTCACAGAAGAGATTGAGTTGGAAGGGATCTTTTAAACACTTTTTATCTCTGAGAGCCTGGGTCAGTCAAAGGGTTCCTGAGCTGGGGCATCACTTTCATACAGGGTTTCAGCCAACATTAGTTCACTGACTGGATTTAAAGCCAGGTTGCTGATGATTTATGTCATAAAAAGGGATAACAACTTCCTATAAATACATAATCTGATCCAGAACTTCCCTGCAGAATTCACAGTGCTCAGTCTTTCATCTGACTCAAAGAAGGTTTTTCACTAAACAGTTGTAAAATATGGCTTTAGTAAAGTCTCTTGTTGAGAAAAAAAAACAAACTTAAAAGTGGAACTTTTGCTATCAAGTACAGATGTCTGAACTAGATAAGGAAGAGTTTCTGTGTGCTGAGGGAAGTGTCTGATCTGCACTTATCAGAAAACATGAAGGAATGTAATCCAGCCCTGGAAGGGTTCCGAGCTCCCAAGAGGCTGAAGATGGAATGTTGGGACCACAAACCTGGAAGTCGCGTGCCTTCAGAAAGCCAAAACTCTGTGGATGCTTTTCACTAAGAACTGGGCTCATTTCCATGCCAAATCATGTCTGTTTTGCATGTGTTCATCCTTAAACACCAGGGCACCAGCTGGAAAAGCCAGACACCTCCAGGGCAGGAGGTTTGGGTGCCTGCACACAGCAGGAAGCACAGCAGCTCCAGGGATGTGCCAGAGCCAGGAACCAGCACACACTGCCTGCCTGGAGAACACTGTGAACACCTCACCTGATCAACAGGGACACAACCAGGGCCACATTTCATCTGCTCAGACAACAGCCAATATTTAACCAGAGCATCAGTGTCAAAGAGAAACGCCAAGAAAACATGAGCAAGAGAAAAGCAGCATCATTTCCTGAAGAGTGCCAAATCCTACGAAGTCACCTGTGAAGCCTTTCAGGAGCAACTCAGATTCCAGAGCCAAGGCAAAGTGTCTTAGCCTGGCTCAGTCATCCTGAAGAAGGCAAATCATTGTAATTCCTGTTCAAGGCAAAACAATTTCAAACTCACTTTCTGTCAGGCACCTGAGCACAAGTGGTCTTATTTCCAACAGCAGCGAGCACCAAGGCTCTCAAAGAGCTGAATGGGAGCTGTGATTGCTCACCACTGCTGACAATCAGGTGGCTTGCAGTTAAGTGTCTACATCTGCAAAAGAAAACAGCTGGCTCACAGGCTTCATTTTCACTGCAAGTGCAAGCTGGGCTGTTTGAGTGCAGACAACAGCCTCAACGCCTTCCTTGCAAAGTCTTGCAGCCTCCAGCAAAAAATATTAAAAGCCTTGCACGGGTAATGCTCCTATTTGCAATTTGCAGTTGTACCTTCCTAAATATTTTAAAGGTTTTGACATCAGCTGTAGGCATAGGTACCCAAGGAACGTGTGCCTCCTGCACTGTGGGGTCCCACGGGATGCCAGCACCAGGCAGCTCTGTACTTGCACTGCAGGGAATACTGCTGACTGAGGGCCATTTGCTGTGCAGGGTGGAGAAGAAACAACAGATTTCCTTAAATAAATTCTTTTAAGTTGGATCCATTAGGCTGGAGCTTGCGTAGGCTGTATATTTTTACTGTATTTGGGGTGGGGCTGTGAGCCGTCAGATAGGCTTAATAAATCTTCCCCCCCCATTTAGTCCATTTATTTTAAGAATCAGCTGCTCAGTAAAATACAGAGAAGGATCATTTCTCGCCAGGAAAACAGAATCAGCATTCCTTGCTCTGAGATCCTGTCCTTCACGCACAGAAAGAGTGCCCATAAATCCAGAATGGTGGATCTGAGAAGCTGAAATAGGATATATTTGGATGCCTTCCACACACTGCAGCTATATTTCATAACCACTTGCAGTGCTCACTGAATTTTGACATGGCTGCTCTTGAAAACACACTTTTCATGGGGGGAATAATTAACTGTGCACCTTCTGCCCACTCAAGAGGTATCAGGCTGAGTGCATTATGAGCAAGATCTGAAATCTGTTGCTACTGCACTGGAACTCTTATGGAAAGAGAGTTTAAAGTTCTAGGCATGCAGGCAGTTCAGAAATATTTAAAAACACACCCTGGACCCCTTCTTTGCATTCCCATCAATATCTCAGTTACCATGTTACCTCCTTGATCAGTGTCAATGTTTCTGCTTCTTAACCATTCAAATGAGGAAGAATTGTTCTGTGAATAGGGACTGTCCTGACATCTAAATCAAGTTAAAGAAGAAGGATACAAAAATTTCTCTTTTAAAGATCTTATTTTTGGGGGAAAAAATAATCATTTCATCACCTACAGCACAACACTCTGGTTCAAAGCCTGACCTGGAGGAAAGGGAGAAAGAAGAAAGTGAATGTAGAGAGGGGTGTCAGCTGCTATACCTAGGAGAGAAGAGATTCAAGTAATGAAAGGAAATTGGGGCTGAACATTGAGATGGAGGAGAAATTCTTCATAGAGGGGCTTCTTAATGCAGCACATCAATGCATGCTTTTTACCTCATGGAAAGATTTACAGTCTCTGAATGTGTGTACTAGGTGCTTGACTTCCTCTGGCTTTTGAAAAGAATTAGATGCTCTAACTGTCCTCTATGCCTTTGGAAGTTTTCTCCTCAGACCCTAACTAATCCTTATTCACTTCACTTGGTCCATTTCCAGGCTGAAAATTAAGCACTCAAGTGCTTTGCATAGGATTATGGCAAGGCTGAAGTTCCACCATGTGAAACATTTCAAAGGACCAGCATCCTGATAAAGGCACCCTGTGCCTGGCCAATCCTGCTCTGCAGGGCAGCCTGGAAAGAGCAATCCAGCCCCTCTTCTCTGTTTGTGCTTCTTCCACCCCCAAATCCCAAATTGTTAGGTAATGACAAACCCATAGTTTCAAAACAGACCTGCGGCTTCTCTGAAAATTGAAGTTTTTCCTAAAGGGAGGATTTTTATGTTTTTAGTACAATAGACATTCATGTAACCATGAACCCCCATTTTAATTTTTCTTTTTGCCTCATCAAGTACTTACTGAGCAGAAGGTACTACCTGTGATAAATGCTACCTGTCAAGACTTTACTTTGATCACGCTTCAAGAAGGAAGGATTTCCAAATCATTCGCTTGGAAATTTTTAATTCTTAAGTGGGTTGTTTGTTTGCCTCAAAGGAAGCACTAACCTATTTTACATTGTCAAAAATCTATTTTTAAACAAAATTTTCCTTTGTACTTTAAACATTCCCTAAAAATACTTCTTAGACTCAATTAAAATGAAGTAGATGTTTAAACTACTGTCTGATTCAGCAGCTCTGTCACTGTGCTTATCCACTGCCTATGGAAGGATCAAATCTGGCCAGTGGCTCTGTTCACCTGAATTAGGGTGTGGAGTTAATACTGTCATTTGTCATGGCACTGAAGTCCCTCTGACTGTGTCAAATCAACAGGAGAGATTCCTAGGTCCTCCTGAAATTCTTTTGGAAGTCACAAGCAGAGCACAAGCATTACAGCCCTCTCCCTAGCCCTTCCCATGGTTTATATTCACTGTCAAAAATAAAAGTAGGAGGCTTGGTGTGGGAGGTGGTTTAAAAGGTCACCTCTATAGCTTATAGAAAGGATTTGCTGTGCTTCACTAAGCCCCAGACACTGTACTTCAATTTTCCCAGTTAAATTTGACTTTGCAGGACCGGGCGGGAGGGCTGCGATTTATGCAGCGCGGTCAGCACAGAACACAGCACGATGCATCACAGGTGAGCAGCACAGGAGCAGCCCCGGGCTCGCCTCTGCCAGGCACAGCTTTGCAGAGGAAAAGCCAGAGCAGCCTGTTTCCCTTGCAGAGTGACAGATCTGGAGGTGCACTGACACCCTGAGCTGCCACGCTGTTGAATTTTTACAAGGCGAAAGAATAGCCAGGATGGTTGTCCTGGTTTAGGGCAAATTTGGGAGAGGGGAAGAAAGGAAAACAAACAAACCTCTAAATGAAAACTAAACTATAAACTAAAAATCGCCTGTGAACAGAGGGATCCGAGCACTAACATTGCAGCAAGATTCTAATCAGCAGTAAAAGTAATGGAGACTTTGCTTTTTTGCATTTGGAGGATGTTCTTTTCCACTCCCTCATCTCTTGGCTGAGGGAATTACTCACAGGAAACACGAGAGCTAGACTCCTTTGTTTTGCACTTGCTGTGCTTAAACTCAAGGATTTCATTAAAATCCTTTCACGTGAAAAAAATGGAAAATCTTTTGAGGAAGGGAAAAAAATGAAGCTTTTTTTCCCCATTTTATTTACAGACACTGCTAAGCCTCCTTAAGCTACTTCTGCCTTGCTGTCTCATACCCCGACAAAGCAGATGTGAAGAAGGCAGATATATAACAGTACAGCACACACAGCAGGGCTGCCAACTGTCAATAAATTTATGAACAGTTTGGAGATCTACAGGAGTTTTCTGAAAATTCTTATTCTTCCAGAAAAAAAAACTGGCAAGCTCTCCTTGATCTTGGCAAAGAAAAAAAAAAATTACAATTTGGGAACATTCTGGTCTACTTACACCTGAAAAAAAACCCCTCACACAAAACAATCCTGATGTTGCTGCATCAGATCAATTCTGCATGGAGCTCTCTTTCAAATTCCTCTGATGTTGGAATGGATAAGAGTTGCTGATGTTTAAAAGCAATTGGCAAATGAATTCTGCAGGATACTGAAAAGTGAGCAACAGAACGTGAATGCAGTTTTGCTCACCATTAAAATAGAAATACTTTGTTTCTGAAATAACTTACTGACACTAGAGTTTTATAAATAACCGCCTAGAATTATTTTAATGTCTAAATCCCACGGGATATCTCCCTTTCTGCCCCAAAACTGGGTAGGCTGGTATTCAAATGCTAATCGGCACAAACAGCCACAAGCTCCATTTTCACTGATCAACTTGAATGTGCAAGATCCGTGCTTCCAAATGTACTGAAACTGTTCTGCATAAATGGCTTAATGTGCATGAAATTATAGGGGCATCCTACAAATCAGCCATCGTGTGCTTTGTGCTCGCACCTGTTCCTGGGTCTCCATCCTGCCAGAGGCTGTGGTGGGCACAACTCCACACCTGGACAGCCCAACCACAGCACCCCCGGGCAGGGCTAATTGCAGAGGTCAGCTCGTGATCCAAAGTCATTTCACACACCAGGCCCCAAATCCCACTCTCAGGTTTAGCCCCTCTCCAGCTTCATGGATTGCCAAGGTTCTGTTTAGGGAAGCGCAGCAAGAACGTTACTGGAGGGGAGCCTTGCCTACAAATTTTTATTGTAACGGAGTTGATTTTATTCCAGCTGGCTTTCAGCAAATGCAAATAGGGCAGCCAAAGATCCTACATTCAAGATTAAGCAGAATTTGAAAGGCAGAAAGTGTGTCTGCCCACAACAGCATCTCGTGAGGTTCCACATCTCTTGTTGTGGTTGAAAAAATAATGAAGAATCTACAAAATGTCCATTCTTCCCAGCAGCTTTCCTTGTCCTACAGCTAGAAGGAAAAGATTTTCCAGCCTCATGCTATCTGTCAGGCTTCATAACCATTTTGAACACTCATTTAACAGTTAACCATGTCTTATCCACGCTGTTTTTTTAATCAGAAATAAGTGTTCAAGGCCAGGAGCATCCTGGTCTAGTGGAAGGTGTCCCTGCCCATGGGTTGGACTGGATCATCTGTAAGGTCCCTTCCAACCCAAAACATTCTATGACTCTATCAGGGACTTAATAAAATCAAACTAAGGCAGCGTCTTCATCTTCTCCCTTTTTTTGGTTTGGGTGATGGTAAACATGAGCCTTTCACATAAGCATCTACTTGTATGATTTTTGAAATGTGTTTAAAACAGGTAAATTTAAATAGAACAAGTGGAATTAACTGTAACATTTCCTAGAATCTTCCATGTTCCCACCTTAGCTGGGGAGGGAGGCAGAGAGAGAAAGAGCAGACATACAAACCCAGACAATCATTCTGGTGGGGGAAAAAAAATCGCCCTGTATAAAATTGAGATTAAGTGAATTTCTGCAATTGCTGAATGATTTGGGAACTCTATTCACTTTAATGTGCTATGAGCTGTCATTCCTGTCTTTATACAAAGACACTCAGTTTCTCAAAAGCAGCTTGCAAAAGTATTCAACATTTTCTGTAATTTCTATATGTGTTTTTCTCCTGTAAAATGATACTGCTGCACGTTAGCAGGAATAACACAGACCTCTTGGATCCTCATCTTTTCTGTTTGTATATATTATTTATGGGGAGCACTGGCTCCAACCTTTGCATTTAGGCTAACGCTTGCTACTATAAAATATTATTGTGACCTTTTTTGAGTTCTTAACACTGGTTTTTCGCAGCTAGCTTTGGAAACTCAGAAAACGCCCTGAAGCCTTTTCCTTGGTCCATGAAATTTGTTTCAGATTTGAGGGGTAATGATTCGAAAATCTCCATTTTGTTCTCTCCCTTTGTCAGCACTGTTCTGGCAGCCTCAGACAACATCTGGACACACGGAAGCGCTGCACCACGGCAGCAGCGTGTCTGACTGGCCTGCAGGGGCTTGGGTGTCAGCTGGAATCCTGGCCAGGGGCATGGTCCTGGAGGCACACGGGTGTTAGCACACCCTAAAGGGCCACACCGTGCCCTGGGAGCGCTGATCTTGCTCTTTGGACAGACCCCTGTGAACTGGTCCTGGAGGCACACTGGTGTTAGCACACCCTAAAGGGCCACATCGTGCCCTGGGAGTGCTGATCTTGCTCTTTGGACAGACCCCTGTGAACTCTGGACTTCCCAGGGCCGCTCTGGGGTGTTATGGATGATTTCCCATCACGCCCATGAGATGCTGGGAGCCCTGAACAGGCACAGCACTCACAGCAGCTCCTTGTGCTGGGGAGTCCCCAGTCCCTGTGCTCGAGCAGCACAGCAGCCCCAGCTCTGGCCCTTCTTGGTGGGCTCAGGATGAAAATTGTTCCAGGGGTTATCCTGGGGGAAGCAGTGGCTCTGGAGATGCTTTACAGCCAGGAACATTTCCAGCTCCAGCAACTCTCTTGCACTGCAGCAGGGACAAGATGACAAATCTGATTATATTAACGTCCATTCTTTCACCCAGCTCTTTGGAACTTACAAGTTCCCTGGATGCTTTAATGGAAGAACAAGCTGCCTTTTTTTAGGTAACTATTGTTTCAGTGGATTCAGCCCTTCCATGCGTGCCATGTACATGGAGCAGTCAGCTCCTGTATATTCATGGACAACAATCCTCTTGGCAAAACCCCGAGCTCAGTGCCCAGTGTCAGCCAGGCAGCAGTTCAGGGATGCCTGCAAAGGGATCTCCCCACTTCAGGGGCATTTGTACCCAAATTTTAAAAGATGCTCAGATGTCTTTTTACTGATTGTGTCCAATTAACATCAGAAGTCTATATACATAAATAAACACAGGGAGGGAGAAATATATATATATATAAAGAGAGAGAGAGAGCACTTCACTAATCTATTCTGCCTCCTCCCAATTTCATTCTATTCCACTGCAGCAGATTTTTAATTTATTATTATTTTTTATAGTTTCAAAGAAGACATATTATTCAGTTTGTTAGCAAGAGAAAATTCACACCAGGTATTGCAAAGAGCTACTTAGTGGGACTGTGTGTGATTTGTAGGTAACTCACATTAAATTGTATCTCCTATTCCACCGGGTGGTAGGGAACAAAAGATGTGCCAGCAAAAATGAGAATGGAACATCTGCATAGAGGATCTGTAAATTTGGGGCAATAAGGCACATCCTCCCCACAAAGCACCTGTGGAAATGTGGGTGACCTAAATCCAGGGTCACTCTTTGACACCACTTATGCCACCAAACAGGACAAAAGATTAATTTCTGAATTTCTCTCCCAACTATACTGATGATAAGCCCACGAAATACACCAGAAGGAAGGGTGGTGGAGTGGTTTTTTTTTATATTTTTAGGAGGGAAAAATTACAGATCTAGACGATCTTTTTTTCTCCTGGTATGTGGGTGTCAGGACATTGCAGCTTCTTCTGCACCTCATGTAATATGATTTTGCTCATGTTTCCCTCACACTGTAACAAAAAGCAAAGTGGGTGGCAAGGACTGGCTTCCAGAAGTGCCAAGTCCCATTATGTTTTGTATTACATTCAAAAGTGGTTTGGAGGAAATAAAAGACTTTATTCTGCAGAAGGGATGGATTTTCACTCCTCAGCCTCTGTGCACACACCTGCACCTGTGTTCCCACATCCAATAACACCAACCTGTGGAGGAACCCCAAAACAAGCACAAAAATTGTGTGCCACACTAATCCAGGAGGAAATTCTGGGCCATGTAGGTGTGAGGCTATTTAAAGGACTGCCAAAAATGTCAAAACTTTAGCAGATTTCTTCCTGCACCTGCAAAGTGAGGGTTTGCAAATACCCAGTTTTCAGCACATGTGGAGGCAGAGTTGAGGCACAGGTACATTCTGAGCTGGGGTAAACATTGACTTTTTGTTCCTCTCCTCATATGAAGGCAGAAAAAGCAGAATGGTATCTTATGAGAAGGATTTTATAGAGATTCACAGCACAGATAAAAACTCCAGAGCAGCGGAAGGGCCCTTCCCAGCACGAACAGCAAAGCCCTCAGCCATTCCAGCAAATTCTCTCTGAGGAATATTTGGTCTAGAAAAGCAAATGAGAGACATCCACCCCCAGCAGCCACCCCCTCACATCCACACTGGGGACTCTGCTGCAGAGGAATTCCTGGCTCTTCCAATCTCCCTGGTGAGAAGGGGGAAGGAAGAGGGATCCCAGTGGGAACGTGAGCAGGAATATTGCCACCAGCCCACGTGCCTGTGAGAGCTCAGAAATGCCCATCACTGCCCCAAGCTGCAGCAGAGGTTTCCTGAAAGCCCTGTGAGCACCATCAGAGGAACAATCACTGAAAAAATGGAATGGTTTTATTTTATTTTTTTTTGAGGTGACTCTTTTCCTCACACTGCTTTCCTCAAATATATAAAGATCAAATAAAACCCCTAATTACAGTCCGTGTATACATGCTGGCTCACACTTAACTAATCCCCATATTAATGAGTGCAGGATTTTAACGTCTTAATTCGAAGAATTCAAGTCTTTAGAGAGCTTTTCAAGAACACCAGCAGTTGGGGTGCCTGATGTTCTTCCTCCTGAGAGTCTGTCACTTAGAAGGTATGTATAAAAATTCTCCTTCCCAAAGCAAGGCCCTAAAATGAAATTTCTGCCCCTAAAACCATCCTTCATAATCTGCAGGCAGTTAAATACTTTCCATTTTCTGTCAATTTAAACGTTATTTATAGCACAATGATGCCTGATTTTAATTGAATATTTAAATAAATACACAAATGCTCAGTGCCTGCAATAGGAGGAGGTAACCTTGCTATAGATGATTCTGTTCTGCTTTGATCTGGAGTTTACTTCAATGATAAAATAACCAAAGGAATGTGTTTAACCATGTTTACTCATATATAATTAGGGGCTGTATCTAACTTGCATAAAAACTCATCAAATGAAACTCTTTAGGCAGGAATTAATGTGCATAATTGGTCTAAATGAGGTTTGCAAGTTGCTTCCTGCCAAATCCCCTTCCCTTTGCCATATGAGAAATCCTGGCCCACGTGTGCCACCTTTGCCAGGACATGTGGGAAGGGAATCTTTTGGACAGAGAAAAAGGTCAGCTCCTCTAAGACAGATAAGCAAGAGGAATAAATTCCCCTATGCTTGAATATTAATTACTTATATGTGAATAATAAACACGTTCCATGAGTCTAAATGATCCACTCATGTTTGTAAATGAGCTATCCATAGAGATTATTCCCACAGAAACTTGTGAAGACCTAATCTTGCAGTTGCTGAAGTCAACAGCAACATCTCTATAAACCTCATTATGCTCTGAATTTGTCAGGCCCATAATAAAATATTACAGTCTTTTCATTGCAGGATAGCATTTCTCAAACTTCAAATTCACTGTCAGTTTCACCAAGCTATGGATACACAAATCCATCCTTCCAGAAATGATGATTTCATCAGTTCCTTTCAAAATGCACACACACACACACATAAATGTTATTTAAAACAACTGATTTTGGAGGCTGCTCTATCCAAGACAACACCCTGTGCTAATCCATGTGGATACATTTTCAAAACAGCTACTAATGCACAAGAGAATTTCCAAATTAAAATTCACAAAAGTGTGGTGTCCCTTAAATCACTGTGGCGACAAAATTAATAACACTTAAAACGTAAATAGTGCCACACATTCCCAAATTCACCACTGCTCTGCTTGCTGGAGCTGTGTGGATAATTAAAAGCCACTCTAAGTTACATAAGATTATTTTTTTAGGAAACAGTACTTTAAAAGCTTCCCTTTGCTTCCCCAGCACTTAGCTATTTGTTTTGTTTCTTAGAAATGTTTTATTTTAATAAGTACAGTTTTATAAGGATTCTACTGCTTTAATGCAAAACACATGAATATGAATGTTCAGTATTTACAGAAGATTTCCCCCCGCATGCTGCTCTATTTTGTCATATTGTCTGCAGTAGAGATGTGATTTTTATTTTCCCTTTAGCAGTGAGGTAATTTGCCCATGTTATTTGCTCTGTGGGCATCCTCATAACACATTTTTGAATTTATTTCGTGATGTCTCTTGAAAGCACTGTGAATCCAAGACATGCCGAATCAAACTAATGAAGTAATCCCTGCACTAACAAACCCTCCCTGTCTCAGCTCTGTAAGAAGCAAAAAGGACATGAGACTGATAGACAAATATTAAAGACATAATTCTTTTGGACTTGGTCCACATGTTCACAAGATAATGAGACCTTAACAAAGACACAGAGACTCATAGGGAATATTAGATCTGACATTTCATTTGAGGTGAAAATCGCCAGTCCTCCTAATGACATCTTTTCTTACCAGGTACAAGAAAAAAAAAAAAAAAAAAAGGACTGAACTGTAAAAACTTTGCTTTTACACAGCACTGATTTTGATCTTACCATGCCAATCTCCATTGAAGAATTTTAAAGCAAAGATAGTAAAGAGCTGGCAAGGAAAAAAAAAAAAAAGCAAGCTGCTAGTAGCTCACTAAGAATTCCTTTAATTTTAAGAGCCATGAAACAACCTAACTGATCCCCCCATTATTCCCTAATTTGTGGCTGGCTCAGGCCCCTAAGATTTAAAATGTTTTACAGGAAGCAAAGAGGTTGAATGCAAAGTGAGAATGTGCCTTCTCTAAGTCACCGCTATTTATCTCGAAATGCTGAGGTTAAAATCAGTTTACATCAACCCAGACATTTCCATTCCTCAAGTTGCATCTTCAGCTCAGTCTGTGACCTTACAATGCAATGTGTCAAAAAGAAGAGGCATCTGAATCTTTTATTCCAGCTGTAGTATTGCATCCTGCATACATTTATACGTTTTGTTTATGCTCCGATGTCACATCCCATTCCACATTGGTCACTCAAACAGAGCTGCCAAAAGTTATTTTCATTAAAGCCTTTCAATGTGTTGGGAGGGGAAGGAGGTCAGGTTCTGAGATGCCTTCTTTTTTGTTTGCTTGCATTTTTCTAGGGTTTCTTTTAGAAGAGAAGAGAAAACATCAAGAATATAGAAGAAAGGAAAAGCTTCCCAGACAATACCATGGAACAAGGGAATGCCATGGCAGATATTCACCCCAAGAAGATAAAAGAGACATTTAAGCAAAAAGTTCCATTTCACCTATTTATTCTTAGCAAGAGATGGCAGGAGTTGCAAAGCAGGAATAATAGTGACTTCACTAACTCTGAAGCTTTAGCCCAGTAAAAGGAAGGGTTCCCCACTGTAAATGGTGTAGAAAAAGGTGGTGAGATGTCCTCACAGCTGGACCTGTTCCTAATCCAAAGCCAGATGACAGCAATTAGCTCTTAGGGTCTCCACAGAACTCCAAAATCATTCCTGAGGCTTCATCTCCAAAATCACTGTGCACCATGGCCCGGCCCAGTCACGGTGACAACAATGTGTTTCATTTTAGTCATTTAGTTAATAGATCTGCAATTATGGGCCACGTTCTTTCTTCTCCTCAGCATTTCAGGCAAATTTCAAAACATGGGCAGGCCTGTGAGAGAGCTCTGGACAAGGACATGTAGTGACAGGACAAGAGGGAATGGCTCTGAAAGGTCTAGATTCGATGTCAGGAAGAAATTCTTCCCGTGAGGATGCTGAGCTGAGCTCTGGAACTGTTTGCTCTGGGAAACTGTGACTGCCCGATTCCTGGAGGTGTCCAAGGCCAGCCTGGATGGGGCTTGGAGCAACCTGGGATAGAGGAAAGTGTCCCTGCCCTCACCACACTGACCCTCTGCCAACACTACCTGTCCCATTCAAAAATAAAGCTCATTGTAAAGCAGAATCATCCTGGAGGATGAATAGCAGGGGAGAAAGAAAGAAAGAAAGAGATGGTAAAAGGAAAAAAAGCAAAACCAGCATCAGTTAAAAATACAATCTTTGCACATAGTGCAGCGCAGCCTTAACACGACACACTCAAAGGCCTGGGACATGTTTGATGCCAAATGACCCCAGAAAATCAGGAAGCAACCTTGCTCTTTGTGCCTACACGAGCCTCATGAAAGATGAATAAACATCAGCTGCTGTGCTATTGTGTTTGTGTGCTCAGAGTAATCTTGAGGTATTATTGTGAATCCTTCCAGACTGTCTAAGCCCCTATGAAGGGCATGTTATAAAAGGCATTCATCATCTGCTAAGAAGCTACATCTGGGACATTCCAGCTCCTAGGTAGTCACTAAAACCATTTAACAGGGAGAAATGGCAATCAGGAAGATAATCAACTTGTACCACCCAAGAGAGAAATCACCCATTCCCTCTTTTGAACATTCATGTATTCTTAAGCAGATTAAAATCTCCAGTTGATTTTTAAGCAAAGCTACAGACAAAAGAGGGATAAAAATATTTTTTAATTCTTCTAGAATATTAAAACACAATCTGGAATGATGAATATCAATAAGAACCCAAAGCAGTTTTATTGGTTATGAAAAAAACAGGACTGTTAAATGCTGAATTGGAGAGGCTAAAAAACCCCCAAATCAATGCTTATTTATAGCATCATTCCCTTGGTAGCTGTAAACAGCAGCATTTTCACAGATATAGAATGCACTGGCATGTGCTCTGCTTCATTCAGCACAGGTCACTGGCTGGATCCAGGACAGCAGATAAGCACATGCTTTAAAAAGGGTGTGTCTAATTCCCAAAATCTGTCCACTATATACAACAACACCTTAGTGTTTGAATAGCATCCTCTACTTCAGAAGAGAATTTCTTCTGTCCTAACTATAAACATACAGTTCTTGACAACTGTTGGTGATTCTTAATTATTTTTGTTGCTGTTAACATGCTGGACATATTCCAATGAATTCCATAGCCTATAATGGAAGAACTGTTTATCCTAAATTATAAATTTTTATTGTGAACAGAAATATTGATCTGCCAGCAACAGCAATTTTATTTACTCAGTATCTGTAAGAACAGGCTTACAGAAATCCTTTTAATTATTAAGTCTGTCATATGTTATGTACAAGTTTTGCTTCTTTTGTTAATTTTAATGAAAAAAGTCCACTCCATGCCTGCTGCGTTCTTTTTCTACAAAGGCATTTAAAAGATTAGTCTTAATTATGGATTTCAATATACAACATGGGAAGAAAAAAACCAACAAACACACCAACAATGATTGATGGACTGCATGGCTTTCTGCTAATTTCTCAGCAGGCACAGCCCTGTGGCATTCAAAATACAGACAAAAAATGACTTTGAAAGTTACTGAGGGAAAACTATCGAAAAGCAAACTCATGTGCTGTGCCACAGGCTGAATCTTCAACATTTCCTATAGCCATGTGTCAGATGGGGTTTTGGGGGGGTTTTCCAAGAGCATTTTGCTGGCACAAAGACTCGTCCCAGTGCCTTGCTTGAGTGAATTTTGCACCCGATCAGACTCATTTCACGGGGTGTTAAGGAGCCAACTGGTTCAAGCATTTAGCAAATGCCACCAGACACCTGCCTGCATCCTTGGGGAACTGAATCCCTCCAGAGAGCTGGATGAACGCTGGATGTGTCCAGACAGCAGTGTCACTCACACAGGGACAGGGACAGGGACACGCACCCGTGCGCGCGCCGGGGCCAGAAGCGCCCACGGCAAACACAGCCCCGTGCTGGGTCTCACACACTGGAGCAGATCAGCATTTGCCACCAGTGGGTCTTTTCACACTTCTGCAATCTTATAACATCCCTTCATAGTCTGGGGAAGGAGCAGTTAAAACATTAACAAAAGAGATACGGTGAGGATGGAGCTACACAAACACTCCCAGCTCTGGAAGCTTTAGCTGCTGTGTCCTTACCAGAGATGAGCACCTGCAGCTGCAGCATGTGTGAACATCCCAGGGTCCTGGTGACAGCTCAGGAAAGCAGCTCTCAGCCTGTCCTGCCCAGCCCAGCTCCTTTATGGGGCCCAGATGGACCTTCCCTCCCTGAGAGATGCTGTGTTATCCACTCCCCATGCCAAGGCCCTCCGAGCACAGCAGCCACCCTGCCTGCTGGAACTGAAAAATTCATCAGCTCCTCTCTGTTTGTCCAGGATCTCAATGTGCTCATTCTTCTCTTCTCCTCTCTGCCCTTTTTCTCCAGTTCAGCTCAGTCTGAATTTCATTACAGCCTTTCTTCCCAGTGCCTCACTGCATCCACATTCATCCACATTAACTCTGAATGGCAAAGTCTCACTATCTGCTGGGAATGCTGACAACAGATTGTTTCATAATTAATTGAAAGGCAAAACCTGGACATTCTCAATCAATGCTGATGGGAATTACTTTGTCCAGCTTCAGTAAATCAGCAGTGCATGGCACAGGGAAAGCAATGCTCCAGTTAAATACTAGTTATTTCCCTGAGAGCTAAACATACAATTTTAACTTTGTGCTTATTTTAAGAAACCTTTTAAAAGCACTGCTTCAGTGGTGAGTAGTGTAGACATTTGGGGTAGATTATATCTGGTTAAATTAGCTAATATTTGCCTTCAAGCCAAGATTACATAATATTATAGTTTCCACTTTCAAAGTCAATGTGGATGTGCAACAGGGATCAGACATCCATGGTACACAACTATCCTAGCAGAAATGTGGGAAAGGGACTCTGCTTTTTACAGCACCTATAAGAACTTGAAGATGAATTCAGAGGACATGTAATGACTTTGGTGCCCACGGCTGTGACACATCTGTGACACTCAGGACACAGTGCACAGTGTTTTGCACCCAAGCTCCTGTTCCACTGAGTATGGACCAGATCCTGGTTTGGGCAGAGCAGCAATGACTCTGTATGAAGTTACTGCACAGATACATTCAGCCAGTTTATATTTGAGTGCATCATGTGAAATAGAAATGGCCCTTTGAGGTGAGGCCAATGGTCAAGAACCTCCTCCTCAGTTGCAGTCCATCCCACGGCCTGCCAGCAGTCAGTATGGATGGTGTGAGCAGCACAAGGATGTTGCTCATTACCCCCTTAATTAGAGCTTGTTCCAAAGAACAAAGGTTTATTGTCTGTACTAATCCAACCTTGGCCATCATTCCTACCTAAGTAATCAAGGCTCTCACAAATCTTATCAAGCTTTAGGTCCTGTAAGATTTAACCCACGGGATCAGATCAGAGGTCCTGCTGTGAATTACATCTTATCTTTGCCAATGGCCAGAATGAGATACTGGAGATGGATAACGCAAATTTACATAAATAAACATACATATATTTATATATGCATCTGAGTGTGCCAGTGCCTACAACTAGAACCTGTATAATGCATATATATAGACAAACTTTTAAAAAATAGACAGTTTTAACTCCTTCAGTAATCCAACGTACATGAGAAGCTACCATCACACACATCTGCAGGAGAAAACAACTGAAAGCAGAACCTGAGCTAATGAACTCCCATAGTTTTGCAGACTGGGAATTGCTCCTGTGGCAATGGGACCCCAGGCTGTTGTGTCAGCAGTGCCCCTGTCTGGGAATGGCCATTCTCCAGAGCCACAGGTGCTGAGGGACATGGAGCAAACAACTGCCAGGGTTTGGAATGGACTGAGAGAAAGATGGACATGATGCCCTTTATTATGCCTTTTCTTTTACAAAGAAATTGGGAAGAAGGGATGTGTTACACAAAGAAATCCAGCACATTTTTATCATTCTGAGAAGCTGACAAAGTAGCTACATTTTCAAAAGGCATCAACTTTTGTAAGGAACAGAGGACTGAAATGTTTAACCATTTGAAAGGCTCCCTACATCACAGTTTTGCTGCTTATACTCTTGACTGAACCAGGGAAACCAAAGGTGTATTCTCTTAACACTGCTTCAAACCAAACTAACACAGATTTCAACTAATACTTTTAAAATGCTCCCTTTATTCTGTTCAAGATACTTTATTAAAATACAAGTTAATCTTGCACTATATATTAAGCATTGTACCTAGTGACAGTACAGTAAAGGATCTGTCAGGCTTTTCACTACAAAACCCTATTCTAAGACACACACACAAAAAAAAAATCCCTCTGGGCTGAACCTTGGAATACAAGAAACTTGAAAGAAATCCATTTTGTGGTTTTTGAATTCTAAGAGTGCAAAGAAAATTGATTTAAACTGTTTAAGCGACTGTGCCGTGCTTATGCAATCCAAAAAAAGAAATTTCATGTTTCCAAACAGAATCTTGCTGATTATTAATCTCCACCATATATCAAGCAGACTTGCTTTTCAAATTAATGTACTCCCCTCAAAATCAGAGATCTTCCACCCTTCCCAAATGTATTGTCTATTAATGAGAATTTGCACAAATTTCCCACCAAACCCAGACAGCCATTTTACAGGAAACATCCCAGACACACCAAGACTGTGCTCAAATGGGTAGACATAAGTGATTTAAAAAGACATGAAAGAAAGTAATAGAAAAGGAAGAATAATGATGACAGCAGCTTGGGAAATCATATGAAAACTGTCTGATTTCTGCTGTTGAGGGAAGAAGGGATATTTACAGCCTGAGTGGCTGCTTCCTCACTGCTCCCATTTTGGAGAAGGCTGAGTGGGACTTTCCAAGTGTCCAAAATGTGCAGTGGAGGGGTGTGGAGTTTGCTGCACTGCTGTGGAGGTGTCCATGGATGTGTCTCTGAGGCAGCTCACAGACCCCACTGCCCCTCTCTGCAGGGAGCACACCCAGACAGGAGCTCTGGGCTCTGGAATCCCTTTGAAATTTGAATGCTTGGGTTAGAGAGACATGAAAGACTCTCAGCCCACCAGTCTCCAAACGTGGGCCCCTTTCTGCAGCTGCTGGTGCTGTTCTGTGTGGTGAATGCTCCTCACCTTCCTGGTGGCTTTTTTGTCATCACTGACACAAGCCCCACGTTTTCCTTTTCCTTCTGCCTGCTGGGATTTCACCCAACCCCAGCCAACCACCACGCCTGTAACTGCAGGATCTAATTCACTGCTCTCCTCTGCTGACAAACACAGCTTGCCCAAGGCCCATAAAGCTCCCTTTTCTCCTCTCAGGACCAAATGTCCTCCCCCTTCCCTCCCTTGGCTTGGACTCCTTTTAACTTTCTGTGTGCTGGAGCCACCGTAACCCCTGCCCTCTGATCAAACTCAGCACAGAGGCTGTGGTTGTTTCTTCCCTGAAGTTCTGAACTCCTGGATCGATGGGCAGGTTAAAGGAGGCAGACATTGACTCCTGGCAGGGGAGTGGGGGCTGGATCGTGACTCAGCCCTTGCACTGACACGCTCCTGCTGAACTCAATGGGAGTTAATCCGTAAAATGACTGGCTAGAAATTGAATCAGGATGTCAGAAGTCAGTTCTTTATCTTCGCAATCCAAAACCTTTATTAAGTTCTCACTCAACCAAAACTTGGCAAAATCGATGGGGCAAATCTCAAAGTGCTTACTCGGTTTTTACAGTGTTTGGGCTAAAGCAAATTTCTATTGAGTTGGAGCTTATTGGAGACCATACTCAAGAAACAGAGTGAAAACCCTGTGAGACGGCTCAAGAGCAATTTGAGGCTTTATCCCCAATAACTTTTCCTCTCCAAGATGAGGAAAATGGGATATTTGCATAATAGAAAACCTTTAGAGATGTGTTCTTGTCAAAAAACTTTGGCAAAAACCTTAGTTCTCCTTCAGCACTGTTTCCACCAGTGCTGTTGCTAACCAATGTAACACCTTCTTTTAACCCCTTCCTACAGCACAAATAAATATTCTTCACATTCCCTAACTTATTTTTGGGGTAGGAACAGAAAGCCTGAGAAATTCCTGGTGAGGAAGATGTATAGCTGCAACTGATGCTCTTGTTTCTGATTTCCATGTCAGATTAGCAAACCACGCTCTGCCTCATTTACCCTTTGTGCTTGTGAATGGTTTGGTGCATGATATTGTGAGGGTTTTGTTTAGTTGCATTTACAGCAACCTTTCCTTTCCTTCCCCTCTGCAGGATAGAATTTTTGTCTATTGATGACTGAGATTTTGGACTTTATAACTTTATCTTTTTTCAGGCTTGTCAGTAATAAGCACTAACAAAGCCAAACTAAATCCACTGGTACTAAAACTACTTTTAATCATCCTGACAGGGCCAGGATGGAGCAGGGACATAAATGAACCTGTGGATCCTGCAAAGCTGTGATCCAGCTCCCACATTTGGATACAGTCCCTAAATCCTCCAGCACAGCGTTTCTGCCTCATGATTTGTGAGAAGGCTTGTAACTGGCTCTATCAAATTCTGTACCTTTGATACTACACTGGCAAAGGTGCTGGTAGAAGTTCAATTACAGAATCCCTTGTTCACTATGTTTACTCAAAGGACAACAATGTCTTTCTTCATCTTACAGGTTTATTTTACTGCTCTGAACAAGGTTGCAAGGTTTGGAACCGAAATGGAATCCGTCCTAAATAATCACAAAACGCGCCCTTTGCGATTCAATAATCTCATAGAATAGCAGTATTTGTGTACACCCACTGAAATAAAATGGGAGCACAATCATTCCTGATATCATTACAGGGCTGATGGAAGTCGTTCTTGAATTTAAAGGATATTTTATGCAGATAACTCTACTAAGTACATAAGGAGTTTAGGCACATAATGTCAACAGTTTGCTGAGACGAGAGTTCATTCTGAAGTGAAGCAGCTCATTTATCTCTCTCAGTAGTGCTCTTTGCACTATCCACTTTAATTTTCCAACAGAAAGGTGAATAATAGAATTATTCAGATAATCCTCCACCACCCCTCCCATGGTCCCAAAATCAATACAAACTTTGATTTGCCTTGAATTTTCTCCCTAATGTACAATGAAGATGTAATTCAAATACTCCCAGGTATGCACACTTCATACAATATGCAGCATTAGTGCCTCACATGGCCTTTGATTTGGCATTCTTTGAGCAACGTAGGAGCTGCCTGGATGCTCTTTCCAATGCAGACTGGGCAACAGGAGCTCTTACACTACCTCACCCTCATTTACCAGCTGACATTAAGAAACGCTGAAAAGACAATCATTATTCTTTGTCTGGTTTCTAATTTACTCTGCAGTCGGAAAACTATTTCCAGCACAAAATTCTCCATCCAGCACAGATGCAAAGAACTACTTACAGGTTGAGCAAGAAGGAAATGTTTCAATCCGTGGATTGCTTAGTGCCTATACATTTGTGGTCTGACAGACAACTGATACCTTTGATTTAAAACAAACAAAGGAGAAAATGAACTGTGCTGTGGCACTGTTGAGTTTATTAAAAAGCAGGACTAGGCGAGGCAGTAAATTTCTCTGTGCCCCAAGTTCCAGGATCCTGTATCATGATACAGAGCTATTCTCCTGGCTCGCACTGTCAGCAAGACCAGATGGGTCTGATTAGTTCCAACCCAGAAATACAAATGGTTGACAGTCTGTACGAGACAACAGGGAACAGAGAATTCAGTGAAGTGAAATGCTAGAAACCTCCGATTGCACACAGATATTCACTGCTCCTCAGGCTACAATAAAGGAAACGCCAGGAAACGAGGAAGTTTGGCCCACGTTCAACAAGCGTGCTGAGCTAAAAGTAGATGGCAATCCACTTACTGCATGGCTTCCTTTGTCTAATACATCAGTTACTTAAATATAGTTTAAATGCTAAATCCTGGTGCTATACAGACTGGAGCGAGGGGAGGAGTCCCCTGATCAATGATATGGGCATAATTACATTCTCTGCTGTAGATGGAGCTAAAAGTCCTTGAGGAATAAGGCAATTTTTTCATTTATTTATTTTAGTGATGAACAAAATCTGAAGAAACGTGCATCTCGTATTTACAGACTCACTTAGGAATTAGAGAAGCAAAAGATTAAGTCTGCTAAAACTGGTATTAAGAGTGTGGCACCCTTCTAATTGCTAAAATTCTGCAGAGCTGCTGAAATCCTTCCCTGTGATGGGTGGAATTTACAAAAAGTAAATGATAAACTCTTAATAATTGTGGAAAACTTGTTTTGTTTCATAAGCTTAAATTACTTTTAGAGTGTTGCACAGGAGGGAAGGCCCATCTGCCTCTGAATACTCACACGAACATTAGGAGACAGCAATAACTGCAAGAGGATGGATACTTGCTCAGGATTCAGAATATCAGAGCAGGTCTCAATTCCCCACTCTTCCAATCAGTCATTTCCTCCCTGTGCCATCTATATTCCTGGAGATGCACTGAAGATCAGTGCTCTGTATTTGAGATCACGTAAATACCTTAGAGAGAGAAATATAATAATCTATTTCAAAAAAAGAAAGAAAAAAAGCTGCCTCAAGGACAGCCTGGGTAAGCTCTGTCTAGTTGATTTAGAAAACACTTTAAAGACTCTGATAAGCTCATTAGTACCAATGACTAGATATATGCATTCAAATCCCTGTAAATACAGGAGGGCAACATCATGGATAAGTATCTTCCTTTTTCATTTAATAAAGAGCTCCTAAGGACCACAGATTTCAGGATGTCTGGTTTCCTTCCGTGCTCCCTCCCCGACAGCAGTGCAAAAACGGAACAATTGTTGTTTCATTTTTTCCTTCCTGCTAGACATGGAAATGCAGTTAGAGGAATGCGAGGGTGACACTGTCAAAATCCTCATCTTTTGCTGGGAATCTCAGAGCAATTTTCTACAACAAGGTTATCCTTCCTTCAGTACAGATGAGGAAAGCTGGCACGGAGCAGCTCGAGCTGAGAAGCAGTTGCAGAGAGCTCAAGAGCTGCCACTTCAGCCACCAGATGCCTTTTCACAGGGGCATAAACACTCCATCACACCGTGCTGCACATTTGTAAATGTAATTCCCACTCAATCAGCATGTTAATTCCAGCATGATTCATCCCTTCCACCCAAATAAGTTTACACTGACAGGTTTGTCAGGTACAGAAATATAAAGAATGGCTGAGTGCGTGGTTCCTCCTCACTCAATACAACCAGATGGACCAACAGGTGAGCAGACAACAGCCTGGGGCCAGAGAAAAGCTTGAAAATACCCCTGCAGTAAGCAGAATGATAACAGATTATCACCTTCATTTTTCCATAAATTTCAATGTACACACGTGGTTTTAATAGGATTCTTTTAAGAACCGATGGCAAATCATGAAACCTGGTATTTCTGCCATGACCAGCCCCTGAAACGTTGTCAGCTCTACCCACGAGACAGGAGTGCAACACAAATCCTTCCCAATTCAGTGACAGTATCTCTGCCAACTTCAGGGATGCACAATCCAGCCTGTGACTCTAAGTCTTGTGAAATTCTCTCAGCTTTTTGAGGGGCTCCAGCCTCGGGAAAGATGTGACATCATTTCATTGCTCATTAAAAAGCGAAGTGGGTTTTACTATTCCTCCCTGTCAAGAAAACTTGAAAAAGTCATCTCTGAAAGCTCTGAAACTGAGATACAAATATAAACAACATTAAATGTGTCAGGTCCCCTCACATCTCTCGAGTTTGGAGGTCTGATGCCTGTTTTCCATCAGCAATACTATGACATGTTATCTTCCATGCAAAACTGCCTTAAAGTCGTATCTCCACTATTTACCTACTCCACACAGGGGTGAGAACATCTGCAAATGTTTTCACAGTGCTTTGAATATGAAAAGTACTATATGTTTTAAATATTATTCTTATTTGCGTATGACAAACACGCTGTATCCCAGATCTCAATCAAAACAAGGCAAATGAAAACCCAAACCTGAAATTGAAGGAAGCCCCACTGACAACAGGAATGGTAACCCAAACTCTGTGCTGCATCATGCTTCAAATGGTCAAGTAAGCTCTTAAAGAGTAGACATGGCTATCAGCACATTCTGTCTAATTATTTAAATGAATCCTTAAGTTTTTTCTGAAAGTGCAGGGAATCTGCCACTCCAGCAATCCCAAACAGCACTTTTGAACACTTGTGCTCACATGCAAACACAGGAGAACTCTGCCATTTATCACTGAAAAGACAACAATGATTTGAAGATCAAGGGCTTGCATCTAGCCCATCAGTCACAGAAAAGTATTGCAGAAAAATCTTCTAAAATGCAGAAATGGTTCTTCTGGGTGACATTCTGTCTTCTTTAAATCATTAGGAATGATTTCAAATGGGCTGCACTTTATTGGCTGCCACAATTGCTATTCCATCAAGTGGTATCAGAAGCTGTTTAACCCTGTCACCTTGGAGGAGGGTGAGTTAAGTTCTGCTCTCAGAACAAATGAAAGGCAAACACCAGAGGTTAGAGGACACTCATACACAAACAGAAGGCACTACTCTTGCTCTGGATGTGTGTTTTCTGAAGAACCACCTGTAGGTGTCTAAAACTTAAGGGTTTTCCAAATCCTGATATATGAATATACACATTTGCTGAAGGGGGAGTCCTTGAAAGAATTGGTTTATATTGAAACCAGGATTTTTTAAATTTTGTTTTTGTTTTTATCAGAAATACAAAGAAAGGCCAAAGATGAACTAGATCTCTGGCTGCAAACTTTACACCTAAGTTGCCTTACATTTATGGGTGGCCTTTATCTGGAGCCCTGGTCTTGAATTATTCAAGACAGAAGTAAATCTGTGTCCAATAAGGCCAGGGGGATCTCTCTGCTAAAACATCATTACTATCAGCACAAGAGATGGGGGTCTGGACTGGAATATGAAGATGGAGAAATGCCTGCAAGAAAAACAGTAATTATTATAAAAGGTCTTAAAATCAGCTGCAGGAGTGCTTGTGGCAAGTGGTTGTGGCTGCACAAGATGAAATGTGCTGCCATAACCTGCAGCTCCTCTGACTTCAAAGGAGCAGGGCAAAGGCAGGAGGATGCATGGAGACAGGGAACTGGGCTGGAGGCAATCCCCAGTGCTGCTGAGCTGCCTGGTCCAGCCTGCAAAAAGGAGGACAGGAAAAGAAAAGAGGCAGCACAAGCAGGATGTTCAGGAAAAAGCAAAACTGCAGGGCTGCACCTGTGATATCATCTGGGCTCTCTCCCAGTAACAACAACCAAAAAGTTCTCTTTGGAGAGAATGAATCTAAGTGTTGCTATACAACCATTCCACATACTGCATTCCAGTCCAGAAAAATCCCATGTATAAAAGCAGTTTATCTTTAACCCAGGTGCCTCGCATGAGCTGCCTTTGGTTGTGATAAAAATTCAAATCCACACCTACGGGATAGCAGGAAAGACAGATTTTGTGTTTGACCTCAACACAGTCACCCACAAGCTAATACTTCTACTTTACGAACCTAACTGCAAAAGAGAAAGATGGAATAATTAAATTTAATTCAGGAATCCAGAACGAGGAACAGAGGGATAAATCTTAATAGGAACATGGGATTAATATCTTAGCATAAATAATAGTCTCAGGAATCGCGTTTTGATGATTCAACAGTTCTGCTATAAATAATTCACATCAATAAACGAGAGATAACATCAAATTCAGTTGGAACATTGGTTAATCTGAGCATGAAGTGAAGGACTTCACTCAAACTAAAGGACAGCTATAAGTAACTGCTCTGCTGTATAGGAATCAGCACTGAGTATTTTCTGCACATTCACATGCGTTACAAATTGCTTTCCCAAGTTACAAGAGAGCATCTAAGGGGTAAAGAAGGATAAAAAAGCTGTCAGCGGACACAGCTTAAATGCAGGACAAACAACTCTGCTGGGGGATCCTTTGAGTTCAGCGTGAGAAACACTTTGTCATTTCTAACTTAGAAAAATATCTGCGTTCACCTGCAAGGTGCAGTGACAAGGAGAGGATCATAAACTGAGCCCACACATCAGGACTTTCTGGCTGCACACTTCAGCCTGAATTCATGGTTTCCACCTCAACAGCACAATCAGAGAATGGGCCACCCACACCAACAAAACCCCCTTTTTCCTGAAAAGCATAAAAATATACATTAAATACGCCATGGAGCAAGAAGTCCAAGGCGGTGGGTGGCGAGGCACAGAGGGATAAATGATTTGTCCAGTCTCACAGGGGAGTTTGGGGTAGGGCTTGGTGTCACACCCAGGTTTCCCAGGTGCCAGGATATAACAGAGACTGCACGAGTAACCTTCTCCCTGTCCCTGGGCTGGAATGTGATCAGCAACGGGATCGATATTAATAATGTATCTGAAAGGCTTATTATTTTTCATCGGTGCTCTTCACCCCAGGGAGGTTTCCAGAGCACTTTAACAATTATTTATATATGAGAGTCAGTTTTCCCAAAGAAATGCAGCCATCCCTGTGATCCAAAGTGGCAGCTGTGCTGCAGAGCAAAGCAGGAGTAAAACTGGCTGGGGCCAGAAACTCGGGGAAGGGACTGCACTGGGTAGGAACTGCGGGAAGTATTGAGGTAACAGACTGCAAGATTTAATTACACGAGTTGGATGCTGGCCAGCAGGCATGAACAAATGTTTTCAGTGTTGTGTTTAAATATTTTAATTTGCTTTTTTTATAGATGTTACTGTAAAAATAATAAAAAATGGAAAAGGGTACTTGTTAGACAGAGCATTCCCAGTAAGTGTAAAAAGTTGGTATTTTTATCCCCTAAAACGCTGCAAAATATATAAAAAGTTCAAATCCTATTGAAATTTCCTTGAAAAGAGGCACAGAGGCTTTGCTTAAAACACAAAACACCATTATTGGAAAAACAGGCACCACCATCACTGTCTGCAGCAATTAGGAAGATTTAATTTTTCTTTCTTTAAGCATAATAAAACCCTTCTTAAGTCAAGGCTGCCTTGAATTCAGCAGATCATGCCTCAGACTCTGTGTCCTTACTTCATTCAGTAACTTTACTTAGAAAAATTTATTTTTATTTTGTCACCCGGCTCCTTCCAATGCCTTTTTCCCTAACGAGCTGACACTCGGTGTGTCACATCCCACCCCCTCTGTCCTGCCCCACCTGTGTCCCCTCACACACGTGGAAGCAGAGCCAAGGTCACCACGACATCTGAGATCTTAATTAGCACCGCAGGGCCCTCGGCGCTGACCAGCCGAGGCTCTGCTGTTCATCACAGCCCTGGAATTACCTTTCATCTCCCGGGCTCAGGAAGATCTGAAGCCCTGGACGTGGGCAGCTCGGTGACAGACCATGCATCAAAGGCACGCTGCCACGAGAGCCAGCTCCAGCAGAGCTCCACCCTGGATCACCTTGGAAATCCCTGCTCAAAGCTGGATGTTCCTCCTCCTGGGCTAAAAGCTGCTGTCTCCTGACAGTGCTAGGATGGGTTAGCTTGGAAAGTGAGGTTTAGCCTTCTGTGGATTGGTATTAAGGCAATTAGAGATAATAGTGGAGATACCTGCAAGTCCTGTCTGCATGGAGAACAGAAATATGCAATATTTAGCACATTATGCCTCAGTGACAGATGAGGCTGGGATCAAACAATGCTAAGCATGCACAGAGCCCTTTTTACTGAGTATTGGGTCAATAATATATAATTATGCACAAATAACATGTGTCATGGGTGATTGATAGCTCTCCAACCCACCCACAAAAGACTTCAAGGTTGGGCCAAATCACATCCCATAAATGACTCAAGCAATTTGTTTGCTTTCAATTTTTCATCTCACACTCAGCATCACCTTGACATGTGTCTGTCACTTCAGACTCAAAGAGCTTCTTTAAGGGAAGCCTTTGTGTGGTGAACTTCATTAGACATCAATGGATTCATAGCTCTTTAGTGTTTTGAATGTTTTGAACATTTTGGGAACGAGCTTGCAGGAATGTGGATGTGCTAGGATAGCAGCCAGGATATAATTTTAACCACGCATGCCATGGCATAATTTAGTTTTGCTTGATACTGCACTGTGTTATGGTATTTTTATTTTCTTAAGAAAATGTAAAGACAACGTCTAAACTTACAGGAATATTACCTACTGACAAAACTAGCTTTTGAAGGTGTTTGGGTATTTTTTTACTTTTGCTTTTTAAAAAAAAAAATCTTTTCCCACAATTTATTTCACTATGGCCCATTCTGTCTCACTGTTCAGTGCCCAGGCTGTACAAGAATTCGATTACCATAAAGAAGTTATTTTAGAAATCAGAAATAACAACCTACTTGTGTGAGAAGCAACAAGAAACACGTTGTGGCTGACTCCTCAGCAACAGTACAGGCCACATTTTCCATGGATTTGATGCCCATATAATACATATGCCCATAATATCTCAAAGTTAGCAGCCCTTTCAAACAAATCTGCAGTTTAAAGCTCAAACAGAGAGAATTTCTTTCCAGGATCTCAATTTTCAGAGTCTGTCACAGCTGAACGTCCTCATGTAACATATCCCAGCTCTGCCTGATGCCTGAGAGAGACCCCTCTGCCAGAGGCACTCCCCTCATGGGTTCATGATTCCATGCTCCAGCAGGCTTTAGGTCAGGAGGACAAGCCTGGATTTAGGTGATGACAGCAGCACATGGAAGGTTTGGTCAACAAGACTTGCTGGGTTTCTTCCCCCTCCACCTCCCTCTTTGAAAAAAGCCTGAGGAAATGAGAAGTAAAGGAGGGTGGAGGAACAGAGGAAGCAGCAGGAGCAGAGAGCATCCACCTCCTCCCTCCTGAGTGCTTCTTGTCTCTGCTGCCTGTCCTGCCTCCACCTGCCCCAAAAGCCCCCAGAGATGATGAGAGACATCTGATCCAGCCCCTCCTCCAGCCAAAGGCATTATTATTCCCTGGATGTCCTGCTCTCCTTGGAGCCACCCCCTGCCCGCTGAGCTGAGGCAAACTCCAGCCATGGGGCTGGGCAGGGACCACGGGCAGGGCCCCTCAGAGCCCCCAGCCCCATTTCAGCTCTGGGCTGCTCCCAGCCCTGCTGCACAAACACTGCTGGGACCACCTCCCATCTGCCTTGGACTGCTTGTTTACTTCTCCCCATACGGACCTGAACTATGAAATATTAAGATGATATTAGGGAGAATACAGAAAAGTCTCTGAAAATAGACCAGTCCTGTAGCCACAGCTTTCACTGCTCTTCATACATTAATCAATAGTTCATATTTAATTAATTAGCACCAAGTTCACTTGGTGATGAAAGTAGAATTTCCATGAATAGGAAAATAAATTAATGTGAAAATCCAGCTACCAGGCAGTTCTAAAGACTCTCTCCCACTGACTTACATGTGATAATAGATGTCCCTCCTTTATATTATTAGGCTTATTGAGCTTTTTTTAATTTTATTTTTTCAGAGGGGAAAGGAAAAAAAAAAAAAAGACAGCAAATTTTTTTCCCCCACCAGCTGGGGAAGAAATATCTTAAGCTCTTACTGCAGCAAAGCCACCTGTCTGGTTTAGTTAGATGATATCAGCAATCTGTGGATCAGCACTGACTTAGGAGCACACTTAGGATGCATCATAGCTGCTCCAGACAGCACTTAAGTCTAGAAGTACAGAACATTTACCAATTAGACAACCAACCCAAAGCATTTATTTCCAACCAGAAATTTAATAAACTGCTCATAGACTACGGAGTAAACACCTCTACTGCTGCTCAGCAAAGTATGTTTAATATTCAGAATCTATCTGCAACGTTATCATGTTCTCTTCATTAGAGCATCCGTTTTGTTAATTAGCATTTGCTCATGTGAGTAGTCCCCTTGACTTTAATTGATCCATTTTCATGAATACTCAGAACATAATTTTATAGTTAAAGAATTCAGCTCCTAGTGAATGCAACAGCCGCCATTCTCAAAGTTTAATTCTTAGCATAATCAGGAAATAAAAAGGAGTACAACACTTTTCATCAGATAGAAGAGAAATGTGTGTAAGGCAACAGTGGAAACAAGAATGAGTCCAAGACAAGATACCTGGCTATCAAATCCATTTTCCTTGCTCTCTCACCACAGCAAAAAAAAAAACAAACAAAAAAGCTGGTAAGAAACACAAAAGACTTGGCTGGAGATAAAGTTGTATCTATTATAATGGCAACTCCTTCACTAGCAGTGCCTGTGTTTTGTGATAGGCCAAGAAACCATCTGCCCTTCAAATGTTTGGAGCTAACAGACCACGAGATGATGTGCTGAGAACTGAGGTTTTAGAAGAAAGAGAAACAGCACAAGCCCCATCTGTTTCCCAAGGATTTGTTCTCAAGCTCTCACTTTTCATATCTGCTCTGTGCTTACAGCTGAACCTTCTTGTTTATACTCCTTTTTATTCTTCAAACTAAAGGCTTCAAAATGGATTAAGGATTTATTTTAAAGTATCCTGAACAGTAGGATGGTTCAGTGAGGCTGTTGTAGCTGAAATTTGGAAGCTTTCTTTAGGATGGTAATTAAAGATGGAAGCAGTGTTTTTCTTTCACATCTCCTTATCACATTTCAAGAATATCAGATTACAGATGTAAACAGAGATAAGAGCTTGGGTCACAGTGAACTCCTCCAGGGTGACAGAGTGGATGTGTGGACACTATATTGCCTCCATTTGTACAAACTGTTCACAGCCCTGGCTGGAAGTTGTTCCCATTCCACCACAGGCTTTATGTCTTTAATTTTATCCTTAACCCAGAGTCTGAGGACACAGAGCATGAGATCACCAATAAATCTTTAAGTTTATAAACTAAAAAGGAGTCACTTTAAGTAATTCTGAGAGAATTAGCATGTTTCAGGAAGCAAGTCAATTTAGTGGCCTAATTGCTGTGTGCATTTTTTTAGAGGCCACCTTTGAAAAGGTGCCTGCAATCACCAGGTGCCTTTAGAACTTTCTCATGTGACTGATTAGAGCCACAAATCTAATGGGCTGCAAAACCAGGAATGAGAAATGCTGCTCTTTCAGATGAACTGTTCGCTCTGTGACCTTGCCATTCCTCTGTTTTCATAGAGAAGTTAACATTCTTTTAACCGTGTTCAGCAAATGTCTAAAGGGACAGAGCTGAAGTTATGGGAAATTGAAAAATAGAGGCCTCTTCAGGCAGCACCTGCACCTAATCTGGATAACCCAATAAAATCTCACTCCTTTTTTCCAGAAAGGCATTTGCTCCCCAAGAGACTCATGTCAGCTTTGGTGAGACAGCTGACACAACAGCTGAAACAGCACAAAGATTATGGTCAGCATGTGAAACCCCTTTCCAACACATCAGGATTTTGATGCTTTAAAACTATCCCAAATCCCTACGAAGAGAAGAAAAGGAGAAAACAATCTAACGTGTCTTTGAAGATTCACTACAAAGTTATTTCCCTTAGTTTGGTAAAGAGGTAACTAGCAGACCAAACCAGAAAAACAGTTCCTTTCATGTGACACAGATGGATGACCTTCCAATTCTGTCACAGACCACATTATGCTTTGATATATTAACTGTAACATAATATTTATCAGCTAGTGCTGCAAATTGCTTTGAAGATGAAAAGCCCCACAAACCAGGTTTGGGTGATTTTGAACACAATTTAAAAGATGTGTTTTGAAACCGTTGTTTTCTCAAATTAAATCTATTACAGAAAAGCCTGGCAGGGTGGCATTACAGGAGTTTCAGGGGTAGAGGTGGATGGAATTATATATTTATCTGCATTAATTAGCAGATATAACCTAAAGCATGTGCTCTACCACCTCTTGAGCACCCTATAGAGAAAACCCCTCTGGATGGGCACTGCTCCATCACATGGGAGGCACAGCATCCCTGTGAACCCTCTGCAGGTTCCCAACAGAGCCCTTGGGTTTGCTGACCCATCTCAGCAGCTGCTTCATGTGCAGGACATAACCAGGATCATTGTTTATTAGTACATTATCACAGGTTATGAAATAACATCCCATTCCTTGCCCTTCAGGACACAAACACTTCAATTACCAAATTCTTTTACCAGAGAACACTGAAAAGGCACAGAGTATTCACTGAGACAGAGAGAAAATAACAAAACACAGGAAATTATTTATATAGCCAATAAAGGAAATCAATTAATTCAATGAGACAGAAGATGTTAAATTGCCATGTGAGTTGATGTAGCCACTGGTTATTATCAATAGCCTGTTGATATTTGCTCCTGCTAGAGGAGGATGTCACAGGATGTGCTCTATATAATTCAGACACTTTGCAGTCTGCATCATGAACATATTGATTACATCAGCTAGGGGTCAGGTAGGCAGGCAACAAATCATTGCTCATCTGGCATATTTAGTCCATTGCTTTTGATAACTCCATGAAGGGTTTCCAAATCTCACACTTAGTAATTTTACCTGGATATGTACAGCATGTACTTTATTTTTTTTGGACATCAATATTCATAATTGCTAATTCCTTTTTTTCTTACTTATATATATATTTTTTTTTTTGCTTTGTTATCAATGGAGCCAGACTTGATGGTGTCACCAATGGGGAGGGAGAAGAAGAGGGGAGTGCAGATGTTGCAATCAACTTTATCAACTTTATGCCAATGAAGATTTCCTTGTGAAGTCTGAGAAATTGCTCTGGCAGGTAGCAAAGTGGGTGACCAAAGTCAGTGTGAAATTTGGATTACAACTGGATACACAAAAGGAATAGCAGCTGCAGTAGGGAAAGCAGAATCACGGTGAGCTGAAGGACAGGAGAGGGGAAAGTTGAGCTTGCAAAAGTGTTTCTCCAGCCAGAATACTAAAGACAGATCTGGTGGCAATGTGAAGACCTCCAGGAATATTCAGCCCTTACAGAACTGTGCTTTGCATGGCTGTTTTCCCCCCAATCACAGGAGGGGTGTATGGTTTCAGTGAAAAGGTGACACATGTTCCCTGTCTGTAATGCCCAAGCATGAAGGTTCAGTTCCTGCACTGAAATTCCCTTCCTCATGCAGGCAGTTTTTGTATTTCTCTTT
The DNA here is from genome assembly GCA_013397245.1 of Thryothorus ludovicianus. NCBI lineage: Eukaryota > Metazoa > Chordata > Aves > Passeriformes > Certhiidae > Thryothorus > Thryothorus ludovicianus. The sequence goes on from VZTB01012399.1 coordinate 1,715,595, forward strand.
CACATTTTCTTCATTTTTGGAATATTTTATCACTGCTGAAGAAAAACAATCTAGGAAAGCAGAAACCAAAAGAAATGCCTGTGAGAAAGAGTACAGAAGAGGAGAGCTGGTTTTGGTGGCCTCTCTTATTTGGCATTCATGAAAGATAAAATGTTTTTTAAAAGAATCTTTCTCAAACTTACAAGGTAAGAACAGCCAAAGGAGCTCATGGTGCTGGGCTCTACCCATAACTCTACCAGTGGGTACTGCATGACCTTGCACACATCTTTCTGCCTCAGTTTCTCCAAGTGTAAAATAACTGCACCAATATTGACTTCCTGAAATGCCTCACTGCCTCAGTACCTACTCATGAAAAATACAATTACATGAGCTGAACGTAATTATCAGTTTCCAAGCAGTCTCTGGAAGGTGGTGAGGTGAATCAGCTGACTCAGTAATGAAAAGCCAGTTTTCCTCCTCAAGGTGTTAGAGGAAATTGTTACCTGAAACACTTAAGACATGAGCTTCAAGAGAATTCAGCTCCCCAGAGTTCCAATTTCTGGCCCATTTTCAGGCACTCAGAAACAACTGCATTTTGCAAGCCAGCCTCTCCCACAATGGATCCCAAAATCTGCAAAAAGTTTCTTCTAAAATTCCCCCAACTCTTCAGTGCTGGGAAGGGGGACTCAGCTTAAGAATCCCTCCATGCCTCAGCACCACGGAGCTGATTTCTGCCTCTGAATCTGAATATTTCCACATGGAAAAAAGGCAGCACATGCCAAAAAGCTCCACTCTAGCTCCAGAAAAAAGCCTGACCACATGAAAAATGAGCATGGAGACATCTGTCCTCCTCCTGTACCTGCTTCAATCCTACAGGCCATCTCTGATCAGAGAAAGCTCTAACCACAAAAACTAATTCTCACAAAAAGACACAACGAAGACCTCGGCAAAAAAAGGTGGTTTTTTTCTGTTTGGTGGGGGCTTTTTGTTTGCTTATTTTTTTTTTAAACCACAGTGTCTGCAGGGTCTTATTTCAGCAAGAAAGTGTTTTTACCCTGGAAGGGAAATGTAGTCTGGGGAAGGGAGCAGCATTCAGTCACTGTCTGGGTGTGCAGGATACGTGTGTGCCCATGCAAGTGTGTAAATCTGATGCTGTCAGCAAAACTTGTTGTCTCCTGACAGACACCCCGTGCAGCCTTCAAAACTCCTACAGTCAATCCTCTCACCTGTCAGCCTGAAAGATAACCTGGAGTGCTCTTCCCTTCTCTTCCTCCACAAAAACACCAGCAGAGGTACAGTTCTGTCACTTGGAAATATGAAGATTCTGGGATTCTCCAGCACAGCCTCTCTCCGAGGGGTTATTTTAAACACTTTTATCTTCCAGCTCACTTAAAACTCTAACAAATAAAACTAAATGATGGTGTTAATTTTATCTGCTGTTCCATGAACTGCTGCAGTCTTCAGTCTTCCACTGCGGTCCAGCCTCCAGCGGCGCAGGCAGCGGAGCTGGAGCAGTGGGCCCTGGCTGGCTTCACAAGATGCCTCAGCTAATAATCTGTCAATTTATCTTCCTCCACTCTTCTCTTCTGCTTTCCACGGGAGGGGGGGTTACAAAAAATTTTTATTTTTATTTTTTTTGGCTGCATACGTGTGTCTATATAATTATCAAAGCATCACTTAACGTGCGCTAAGACAGATCGCGTCATTGAACAATTCATTTTCAGCACTGCAGCCTGGTATGACTGGGCCTTTTGGCATAATTGAATCCAGACTACTGCTGTCAAAACAGGGAATTTATGAATAATAAATTGATTGTAGCCAGCAAAGCTAAGTCTGAAAGATAGCGGGTTATGTCAAGGAATAAGAAGAAATTTAAAAACACAGTAAAGATTAATTTAGAATCAAACATGCAATGCTTCCACAGTGGACAATAAAAGCAAATAAAAGTGTAATTCTCCGATGACATAACTTATAGTGCCACAAAGTGCTTGAGCTCACAGACAGAAGTGGAGGAAAAACACATGCACACCTAAAATGTTAGTGCAAATATAAGATACAACATAAAAATTCAACACTGTGGACGTTGGCATAGCCCTGATGGCTTTTGGGTTATCACGGTTTGTAGAACAGGTAATGTGTTTTATTAGATCAACTGATATGCAGAACAGCAGCAGGCAGGTGTACTGGCATGGCATGTGTTTGTGAGATCTCTGAACTTCAAACAAGCACGGTTCAGGGCTTCTGTGCCAACAAAAGGCAAAAATAGAGATACAAAGGAACTCCACCCACCAAAGAAACAGCCAGAATTAATGGCCATGACTGAAGGCAGAAAATAAGCTGTAGGGTGCGACTGTCTTTACAGCAAAGGCACTTAGGAGATGGAACAAAGGGTCACAAGGAGGAACACGTTCCCTATCCCATTGCTTTGAAATCAGGACGAGCTGCCTGTCTGCAAAGAGCATTTTAACTGCACTGAGTTACAGGAGCAACGGAGTCATGGGGTAAAATCCTGCAGCCTGTGATCTGCACAAGGCACTCAGTGACCTCCCAGCCCCTCCGGGCCTTGGACTGTGTTAACCTCTGCCTGTCCTGTGACCACCCAGGGCCGTGTGAGTCCTGGCTCCACATGCAGTTCATCTGCTGAGAGGAGCTAATTAAGACAGCACTGCTGGTTCAAAGGGGACTCCAGCAATTTCTACTCATCTCCTGCTATTCCTGTTGTCTGGGAAATTATTTTCTCTTTAACTTTCTCTAGCTCCTGGCTCTGATCACAGATTTCACAACCCCACTAAGCCTCCATAACTGTTTGTTTCTGGATCCCTCTTGAATTCAGAACTGGTCTGATTTGATCATCTTCAGCATTGCTTCAAGCATTGTGGATGAGACTCTACCAGTGCAAACACATGCCCAAACCATCAGCTTTCCACACTTGCTCTGCAGGTGCTGGCCAAGCTCCCTGCACGTCACCTGCAGGTCAGAACACAGGAGTGGCAGGCATGGACTAACAGGAGCAGATGGTCCTGCAGCTTAAAGGGTTCCCAGGGAGCCAATGGACTTGATGAAGTAATCATTAGCAACACATAACGTTGGTTTCATGACAAATTGTCCTCCAGGAATGTAAAGTTAACACAGGATCAAGACCTCTCTTCAGAAGTTTGCCATTAACAGCTGCTCAATTATTTTACTTTTAAATAAAATGAGTAGTCGTAACTGAACTCAATTTACATAAGACACAGAAAATTTCCTAACTGCCTCAAATTCATCCTTCATTTAAAACAAAAAGTTCAAATAAGCTAAACAAGAAAAAAACGGTATGACCTGGAGCCACCCTCTTTCATGCAGTAAATTGAAAGCAACCACTTCCAACTCAGTGGATTTATAAAGATGGGTGCTAAAATAAGGAGAAAGCTGTTGGGATGAGGTGTTCTCTGGAAACATTCTGAATAAATATTACCAAATATTAGCTGGGGCATGTCTTGATACATAATAACACCCAGGCTTCCAGCCCTATATGCTCAGCCTGGATTCACTGCAGGCACATCTGCAAAGCTCTGTACAAATCCAGAACACCTACAAAGCTCTATATTTAGGCTGTGAATTTGAAAAAAAAAACGAACAAAAACCCACAAACAAAACTAAAACAAAAACAACTCCACCATCTGCTAATAAACGAAACCATGGGTTTATTGGCAAGATTTTCAATAAGGAAATGGTTCTCAGGACAAGATTGATTCTGATGACAAGATAGAGTAATTGGGACAAAGAGATAAACTTTCAGTCATTGCATTGGCTACCTGCCTGAAAATATCAGTGGATTTGGACTCTCGGGTCAATTCAAAGGGCAAAAGTCACCATTTCAGGAGAGTGAAAAAAGTAGAGGCTTCCTGCAAATCTCTGTTGACTTTGCAAAGAGCACAAACTCTCAAAAAAGGAGACAGGAAACCTATCTATACATTTATATGGATGTCTATATTCAGAAAATAATTGCTCTTTGCCTTGACCTCTTATCACAGCCAGTCTTATTATATTCTTTTTCAATGGTATCGAGCGATTCTATCATTATTAATAAGACATGTTGATATGACATTAATAAGACAAGCTAAGTTCTCCCCCACAGCCTGACAGAATACAAAGTAGCTGATAGGCTTCTGTTCTCCCAGAATTGATGGATTTTCTTATTCCCAAGCCCTTCCCCTGCCAACTGCTCTGCCTTCTCATCTACGAGGCCTGGAGGGAAGCAGGACAGCGCGGATGGGGGCTGGAACCAAACTCTGCACAAATTTATCTTTGCCCACCTGGTCCCCTGTTCCCTTCCACCCACTGTGAGCATCAGGGAGAGGCAGGAGGGACTCGGTGTCCAACCTGGAGCTCGGCAGCACTCCCTCCTCAGCAGACACTCTCTCTAACACACATATGCTTGACTTCACTGAAGAAGTTGCCAGGGAACCCAGCCATGATGGAAAAGCAAAATCTCTTCAGGAGGAGGAATGACGCCTTCTCAAGGAAGAACCAAAATAGTATTAATGCTGGGTACACTTCCACCACCTTCTGGGGGGGTATTAAAAATGCAAATCAACAGCCTGTAGCATCTCTCTTGGATGGTTAAAGACTCTTAATTTTCAAGACTATCACAAAAAATATTACAAAAATAAAAACTACAAAATAGTCAAAAAACTCTCTCCCATGCAATGGATTGCAATTATTTTTTTTTTCCTGCTTTTAAGGTCTTGTTTTGGGGTGAACCTCAAATTTAGTCATCAACAACGAAGAGATGCTTTCAAGGAAATATTTCAAAGAACATCTATTCTGAGAACCAGTGAAAAAGTCCAGATGAAACCTTATTTTGGATACTGTAATGCTCATCACATCTCAGCCTTTAAGGCTCTGCAGCTCTGGATGATGCTGGTCAAATTTTACCCTCTTTCACACTACAGTAAATCTCGGCTAAATCCACTGATTTAGCTGGAATTACTCGCGTTTCGAGCTCATCTCCTAGAGCATGAAAACGTTATTTGTGGTAAAATGAGTTATTGTATTTTTCTCTCCATTAACATTGATGTGTTTCATGTAGCAAATACTGGACGTAGTCGCTGTGTGCACCACTGATGATGAGGGAAATCAGCTGAAGATCAGAACTTAATTGTTAAATGATCTTTCAGATTGTCAGAAAATTAATGGCACACTGTGGGCCATGTAGTGCATGCCTTGGAAATCTCAGTGCAAGTTCCCAGCTCATTTAAATAATTTCAGTTTATACATTTAATTTGCTTTTTATGCAGACATTTAATTTGCTTTTGTTTTGTTTTTTAAAGAAAAACACCACGTATTAGGAATCTTTATGCACGCACATGTACATACACAATTTCCAAGAAAGTGCTATTTTCAAGCAAATTATATGAAATGTAAAATTAACAAAATGCAAATAATATAAACAATCTAAATTAAATATTAAAACAATGCTACATTTGAATGACTGGATTTTATTTTCATAAGAAGCTAAACTATAAAGCATTCTTACCAATGCAACACCCAGCTGTTTGGTGTTTAGCAGTGGAATAACATTATTCTAGTGCAGCTGCTGTTATTGTTTGCTGTATTTCTGCCAACTCGTGGAAGCCAGAGATGTTCGTCTCGCAGAGAGGGACAGCTCTGATGAAAGCTCCAGTTTGACAGATGCTCCCATCAACAACTTTGTTCCTCTGATTGACTACACGGTATTTTAGGCAAATTAACCTGTCCAAAAAAATTCTTTATTGCTATGCTTGTGGCACAGATGGAAATATGAACTTGACAATTCTGGGTACTGGCTTGGCAATTAACTGAGATGTTTCAATAGACTAATGAACTTTCATTCAAAGCATGCTCCCTGTCAGGAGAAGAGACAGGCTGTTGTTTGAGAAAGTGTTACAGAATGTCAAATAGATCTTGACAGTGATGCTACTAGGAAATCTGAAATATTAGAAAGGCACAGAAAAGAAGTCATTTAACACCTTTATAATCTCGGGCGATCTGAGATGAATCTTTATTATCAAAGTCTGAAACTCTATCGCATTTTACAGTCCTTTTGCTGTAATTCACACCCTGGATAATGACAGTTCTCAGTCACTACAGCTGTTCCATTTTGAATGGTCACCCATTATAAGGGAGAAAAGAAAAAAAAAATCAAGCTGTCATTCTTCTGTTTCATGAAGATGCTAACATCCAACTAAATAGTTATCTAAGAAACTATTACAGGAAACCCAAATTATCTGAAATAATTTAAAAGGAGAACTGTGTGTAATTAGCATATACAGATAAATACTAAAAGGATTTATTTGGTTGGGGAGAAATGAATGGAAGGTTCTAGTGCAGGCTGAAGAAAACACACAAATTACTTAAAAACATGCATTTGATAAACTGTATTGATGTTTCTGGGATCCAGCTTACACAGTGCATGGAGTGCTCTCAATGCAGGAACACTGGACCAGTCTCATCCTCAGTGGCCTAATTCCTGCACATTTCCAGGACAGGAGACTGGAGGAGCAGGCCAGAGAGAAACATTTTGCTAGATCAGAGCTGAAAATCTGATGGTTCTCCCAGCTATAATTTTCAATCCAATTTGTTCAACACGGGCAATCCATTCTTTAATTTTTTGAGAGCTGCATTATGTTCCTTTTGTTGGGGAGGAGCTAACTCTGTACCTAACTCTGGGTAAAAACGTGCACTGTGACAAAATATAATCCACTTTTCCCTACACACCTCGTAAACAGCTTGAATCTCATCATAAAATATTAAAGCTTAATATTGCAGTTGGTTCCTTCTGAGTATCAAGTCTTGGAGTAGCCCCAAGCATGTCAAACATGCATTGGAAATGCTACATTTTTAAAGCAAGGCAACGTGTTAACTTATATTCTGCAATATTTAGTCTAGAAACCTTCAAACAGTTTTTAAAATTCTTGAAACCATTAACTACTTGATGACCTAATAGCACTAAAATGACCATTAAACTTTAGAGTGAGGTTTTTAAAATGCCATCAATAAATAAAATAATATGAAAATACTTCTCTGCTGCTATATTTAATCCTACAACTGGAAAATTGCTTCTCCTACTTAATCTAACTGCAATATTCCCATTGGTTTCAAAGTAATTCCACGTATTAGCTTGTAACTTGGACAAGTGCCATGCCAGAGTGATTCTTAGAGCTGACAAAATTAATAAATCGGGTAAGATGGGCAAACAGCCCTGACCTGTGTCTCCCTTCACCTTCCAGGTACACCAAGGACAAGGGTGGATCTGTGGATGCCACTCACTCTCTGCTCCAGAACAAAGCCCAACCTCTCCTCCACACAAACCACTGGGTAAATCATTTATCCTGACTCCTTTCTCAAAGTGTTATACGCTGCTTACATCTACTCCTCTCGAAACGACGCTCACAGCAATGAGGATCATAATTAATTATGCAGACTATTATTGTACATGACATACCTGTTTCTTACATTTAACCATCAGAGCAAGCTGTTTAGCTGTGACAAATGGGAATACACATTTCCAGTGCTCTACTTCTCATTAAAGCAGAGACTCACAGAAATCAGGCTATTTTTGTTGACCAGAATCAAACAGGAATGTTTTCTATCCACCACCTCATAAGCTCCTGCCAGAATTTCCTGTTTCACACAATTTCCCAATAGCAATTTATGAACATTTCTTTATCTCTGGAGATGTAATACAAAACCCAAAGCAGTCAGAAGGCAAACATCCATTTGAGCATCTTTCAGCTATACAGGATATTCAGCAATACAGCCCTTACCTAAACTGCTCACCCTGATGCCAGTGGATCAAGTGATGAAACACCGGAGTATGGAGCTAAAGGGGACAATCCAAAGCAAAAAGGGCTTGGGGAAGAGCCTGTGTGAGGAATTATTCCAGCCAGAACAGGGAAGGTAGGCTGAATCTTTCGAGAGGAGCAGCAGCTCTGTTAGTAGCGAGTGCAAGCTCAACAGAAAGCCTTGTTCAGAGGCAAAAATAATGGGGATCTCTTTGTTTAAAGGTGATAGAAAAGCAAAAAGCTCTGAGGACCTTTGGCATCTTGCTGAGATCAGTGCAGCCTGTGCCCAATGCGCCTGGTTTGTAGTCTCCAGCACAGTGGCTGGGAGCGGGATGTCAGGCTGGAGCTCTCCAGAACCCTCTGTCTGGGAGGGATCTGTCCTTGAACAGGGAGAAGTGGGCAGGTGACCTATTGACTACACAGATCGATGCCTTTTGTTACCCTGGCCCATGAAACCCTGCCAAAATCTTAGCACCAGTAAAATCATCTGAAATTCCCTTTTAACTCGAGGATGAGGTTTCCAGCTCTTTAAAGCAGCCTGATATCAGGCAATGCAAAGACACTGCTGAAAGAACACTGCAGCGAAAGGCCAAGAAAAGTTCTGTTTGCCAGAAAGTGGAGTTGAAAGGCTTGCCTTGGGAACTGTAATCAAACGGGCAGATTAAAGCAGTGCCGGATCTCCTGAAGTCCACAGGAATCCTCAGGAAGGCCCCAAGAACACAATGAGTCAGCGGCTGCTCTCTCTGTTTGACGAGCTCCTCTGCTTCTCCCTCCATTTCACTCGGAGCTGGCCGAAGATGAAAGACCTGGTGACTGTCACATGCCTGGCACCTCCTGAAGCACGGGGTGCGTCAGAGGGCAGAGGAATGAGCTGCACTACCCAGGAGGAGAAGACAGGAATACAGCTGGGGGGGCTGGAGAGGGGCTGCTGGTGGAACAGCAACAGCGGCGAACCACAGCCCCACATCCAGCAGCTGATGGGACCCGTGTGAGGGCAGACCCTGGGTGCACTCCGTGGTGCTTTGAAGTGATGGAAAGAGGAGAAGGCAGCGTTACCTGAACGAGGAACGTATCTATATCTATATAAACACAAATGTATATACATCAAAATATTTACAGCTGCACGCTTCCGTAAATCACCGCGCTGCCTTCAGTCTGCAAAACACTGCTGGTGATTTCAACAGCTAATTACTTGGTACTTTCCTCCCTCATTCTCCTAGTTCTTTAGTCACTATAAAAATGACAGTTGTAACTCCTATAAAATGTTGATTCAATTCGAGACACTTGGTAAATTTACCATCACCTCTTCCAAAGCAAAATTAAGGAACGCCCTACCAACCTGTTCCTGCTTTATAAATAAATCTACTTCCTGACACAGAAATTAAATATGTTGCTTGGGTATGGTGGTGAACTGCAGCCAGACCTACATTTTATGGAAATCTATGACAAACAGGCTAATAAGGATTCTTTATTTTTCATTTGTCAAGATTCATTTTTTCGTATGAGCAATATACCATGTAGAAGATGACTTTGAGCTTTTCTCTGCAGATAAATCTGAGATACTCTCCCTTCTTTAACTACTGACTGTTCAAAAAACCATTATTAAAGCTGAACCCTAAACAATCTCTTTCATTTTTCACAGCACAGCTTTTTACTTTCTTGAGTCATCAAACTGACAATTACAGTCCCATTCTGGTTGAAATGGTAAAAAGGTGTTTCAGTGCTTGCTGCTGCCCAGTCATGATAATTGTGGGTGTAAATGCATGCCCTTGTTTCAGAACAGGGAATTGGAGGCTGCATCCTGCCCATCATATTTAATTACCACCATAAGCTCTCCTCCTCCTCCTGCCTATTCCAGTGATGGATCATAGCTCATAGTACATTAGAAATTTTTTTCTTTTATGTGGGCAACATTTCCTTATTATGGTTTGCATTGTGCTTAGCACAGTAGGACTCTGTCCCTATGTGGCATCATAAAACAGTAAGCATAAAATAATAGTAGTAATTACCAGTTGAAAATAATTAGATGAAAAAGACTGTGACCTCCCAGTGACAAATCACATAAAACCCCAGTACATAAAGCATGCAGGATTCTTAAAAGCATCAGCACCAGCAGAAGTCACACTGGTGATAAAGACAAGGCAAGAGGCCATGGATGGGAATGCTGCAATGTCCTCTGGGAGCATTTCCATCCACTGCAGACACATCTGTGCTCCTCTGTAATGGGGAAAGGCTCACCTGGATGCTGCCGAGTCACCCACAGAAGGAGCATCTCTGTCTGCACCAAGGACACACTGAACGGGGGAGAACATCAACCCATCACCTCATTTGGAGACCAACACTGAGGGATTGAAGCACTCCCTTCTGAAAAACAGGGCACGACAGTGCAGGAGCTTCCCAGGAAAGCTGCTTTATGCCACTGAACCTGCAACGCTCTGCCCTGAACCTCTGTTGGACAATAGCTCAGCATTATGAGAGAGGCTTCTGAGCAATTCAGAAGATGACACATCAGGAAGCAGCGTGCACCTTGCAGAGCACTTAATGCTCCACTCAGACACTCAGAAACAGAAGCTTTTCAGAGTGTCAATGACAAGCCACAGCAGCCATCCAGAGTCCTGCCCAGCATCGCTGGTGATGTCACTCAAAGCAGCTCCCCTGATTACAATCACAGTTAAACACTAGACTTGAGCTGAGGATCCATCTCATGGTTTCTTTTGTTCAGAGGTCTCTATGTACTCATTTCTCATTTTTCAGCCAGGCAACATGAAAACACTAATAGAAAAGAAGCATCCCCACGAAGGCGATAATGAGATGGTAAATCTAGCGATTCTCCTGGAGCTCCTGCGAGCAACAAAAAAGGAGCTGTGTGAAGTAGACATTTCCGTCGGAAATGCAGAGAGTAATCTTTTAAACGCTGTATTTATTCAATAAAAATATTTTAGTGAGGCTGCACAGGCTACATGCTTGCAAGGGAGCCTCTCCAATCCTCTGGGTAATGAGTCCACGGACAGTTCCAGCAGGAGCTGCAGGATCACGCTGCATCTGGCCTACAGACAGAAGGTGCAGGAGCTTTGGCTCCAGCAGTTCCCATCCCTGGGGCAGAGGGCATACGTGGCTGTGCCACTGCAGAACAGCTTCCACCACCTCCACTGACCTGGCTCTGTATCAGCACTTTGCCTCTTCCCTGCAATACCTAGAAATTACCTATTTATTTGACATGCACCTCAGTGCCTTAATAACTTTGCCATTAGTGATGGAATTTGCATCCTCACAATGCTTGGGCTGTGGAATTATCAAAAATACCATTAAAAATATTAATGATTCTGTCACTAAATGGCACATTTTTAGTGGCACCTGTGGTATTAAACCAAGCGTGCTGTGAGCAAAAAGTGATGTTTATTGAAAAGAATGTTTAGTTTGCAAAGCTTGGGTGCTGTCCAGCCTGACTGGCTGTATGCATTAAGCAAATCCTCATCCAGAGATTACAACACAATTTCCTCTCATTAGCGTAAAGTGAGTGACATTTTGAACTTCTGTGGGAAGACATGTTTCAAGAAACCAGAGAAGCCGGTGTCTGGAAGGTAACCACAGGGTCATTACTGCCACTGTGTTGGAGGAGAACTCAATAGCAGCTATAAAAACTGACCTATGAGAGCATCCGTGGAAATTATTCTTTCCCAGCACTTACAGCACAGCCTGAAAAATGCACTTTATAACTTGGTATAGAGACTGTTAACAGCCATGCTCCCTCATGGCTGTACCCTTCTATGCCCCTGGACACTGAGAAGGTGGTAATGAACCTCACCCCAAAGGTACAGAAAGTACATCCCTTTACCAACACCCCTCCTGGAGATGGGAAAGAGATGGCTTCACCCAAGTTTGGGGCCTTTGCTTTGGGAAGCAGCAGCTGGCTCGCTCACTTCCACTGCCTCAGAGGCATAATTCCCTTCTTCAGATGGAAAGGGGAAAAAAGCTTTTTCTCCTTACTCCCTTCTTTGAAAAACCTCATACACAGAGTGCTTTGAGGGGAGGACTGCTGGTACTCCACTGCTTCCCCAGAGCCCCGAGCTGCTGTAACTCAGCTGAGCACCATCTACTGAAACAATTGTTTGTTTATATTAAATCTTACTTCAAACATGGTAATGGTATCATTTTATATTTATACAGAGCTATTCATCCCAGAGGATCCCAAAATGTTTCAGCTACTTATGGGCAGCAGCTGTTTAATAGCGGATGGTATGACTGCACAGCAGTGCAGGGCAGGAGCTCCACATCCCACAGAAACTGCAGGGGGAATTCAGGCAGGTGAAACTGAATTACCCAAATTGCAATTTAGCCAAGACGCCTGGGGCTAACATCTCTCTGCTCACAAAATGTTGCCCTTAACAATTCGGAGGGCATTCATCTGTTGACAAATAGAGAGAAATGTCTTTGGGTATTCATGCAGCTTGCTCAACTCAAAAGCAAATTGAAAATTATAATAAAGTCTGTTCCACATTCTTCATTCATTAAAGCTGTGTTTGTGCCACGTTATTTCTGGGCACATTAGCATCTGCTGGGAAGAGCTCATTAAATGACCATTAGCCTGGTCTCCTCTCCTTCCAAGACAGTGCAGGAGCTGAAAGTCTGTCTTTCCTCCATGGCACCACACATGGAAGTGGCAGCAAGACAGGATTTCACTTTGGCAAGACAGATAACAGAGAAAGTTTTTTGTTGGAAGCAGCTGTGAAATAGAAGGAAGAAAGTACAGGAAAAAATGTTGCTGAACAGCAAGCCTAGGAAAAAGTACTGCCACAGCCATTGAGGAACAACTGCAGGCACCCACAAAACTAAACAGGGACAACACTGACCAGTGATCTACAGAGATTTGCCTGAAATTCACAGATCCCTGGTCCATCGACAAGTCAAAAGGTAACTGAGGGTGTTGAAATGACCCTTACAGAAATGGTGCTAAAGAAACATTGCTTGGCCCCAGAGTTTTGCCAAACCCATCTGTAACAAAACCACATCTGCAGCAATCAGAGGTGGCTGCAGAACTGACACAGCCTGGGCTCCGTGGAGGAGGAAAAAAACTTGTAGGAACAGCTAACTTGAGGAGAGAATGAGAAAGAATCAGATTTGACATGGGAAGCACCAAAACCCAAAGCAATTCTCAAGGTCTCATGGTTGCCAAAGCACAGATCAGCTCTGAGATGAGCTATAGGTGACAAATTTACATTGCTTTGCTTTTCAAATCAAATTACTTCTCACTCCTACCAGCAGAGCACAAAACATGTGAGCTGGAGTTAACAGACACAAAAGTAATATTGCAGCTGCAGGAATGAAAAGATGGAAAGAAACTTGCACTCCAAAAGTAAATAAAAGAAGTTGAGGGCTAAAAACTGTATTTGGGGATTTTTGCTTTATGGAAGACTTTTCCTAGTGGAGAGAGTCCATCAGGGCACTGGTTTTATGGCCTGTACAAACATTACTTGCTCATGTCTTCTCCCCCTTTTTGATTTACAAGGAATATTAGATTTACAAAGATATTGACTTGCAAGGGATTACAAGGAATAATAAGGAGTAACAGGAATTGTGATACAGGAGCACGGCTCTATAGTCATCTCCCTTCTTATCACATCTGTGATACTCTTTCTAAACATCCAATTTGGAGTAAAGTTCAAAAAGACTCTGTTGCTGGCAGGTGTGGAATAAACTAACAACCATCCTCATGACCACTTAACAAAATCTGCAGATTTACCAGCCCAGGAGATTATATGCCTTTCCCTGGATTCATGGCTGTTTGGTGTTTTAGCCTCATTTCTCAAAGAACCATTATTAAAAAATCTCAGAGTCTCTGTTCTCCCCTCCAGAAACTTTGAGCCCCCTTCAGCTGACCTTGCCAGAACGACAGAGATCTCGAGAATTTTTATCAACAAGTTCCAGAAAAAGCTCTAAGTACCTGCACCAAGGAGAGCTGCAGTGTGAGCTCAGCTCCTGCCGAATTCCCAGGCACCCCCCTGGGAAGGAGTCCCCAGGAATGCCCAGCCATGGACAGCACTGCAGCCACAGCACAGGCTCTGGAGAAGCAGCTCCAAGGGATGTCCCAGTTGGAAACCAGGCTCCATCAGCTCTGTACCTGCTTATCTGCCTCACCCAACTGCTCTGGCCAAACAGGTTTTGGAACCTTCCCGGGGATATTGTGTGTCAGCGAGTTCCACAGACTAATTAGACACTGCACAAAGGCTTTCCCTTCAGGGTGCCTGGGGTTTCACTGACTGTCCCCCCCTTCCCTGCAACCCAGAAGGAATTAGATTGTCTACATCGCAGACAGTAATTACTATCACCTTCTCCTCTTAATTGATCTGGCTCCAGTGAGCAATAAGAAATTAAAATAATTAGCAGATATGCCTAGTGCTCCTGAAGTCCCACCTACACTATTTACTTTAGAATCAGCTGGGTCCATCTCTTTCCCTGCCTCACCACATCTGAATCACCAAGCTTGGAGAAATTTCCCAACTCATCCACACAACCCAGCTGTAGCTGCTGTTTTTGGGCAAGATCTCCATCACCAGTGTGGGTGAACAGCTCTTCCTGAAGGTTTATTTGGATGGCAAGGGAGGCTCAGTGCTCTCCTGTCCCCTGGAGAGACAGAGCATCAGGGCAGGTCTTCGTGCTGCCACCATTTACACATTTGCTCCACTTTCACAGAGAAACACACACATCCAGGTTGGGAGGAGAAGCTAAAGTCTTGGAATAAAAATAGCATATTTAAGGGATTAATTTCAGTTTTGTTCCTAGTGATCTCAGCATTGCATTAATTAATGTTCCATCTTGACTGCTGAGCACGGACAGATTTATTTTATTTTAATAGGAGGAGAGAGCTTTGAGCACCATGTGGTTTTTCCCAAGCACTTTCTTCTCCAGTAGCTAAATGTGGAGATATCACTTAAAGTAAATTGTGCCCTCTCTCTGCCCTTAGCAAATAGTCAGTGGTTTTGTTTTTTGTTAATTTTTCCTTCTATGCACAAATAATCTGCATCAATTGCCCTCCTTTCAAGAAACAAGAGAAAATCCAGACCCCAGCAAAGTTCAATCTTCCCCTCCCTGCACTCTGTAAATTTAGTCAACAATATTAATCCACATCGAACAATTCTGCAGAGTACAACAACAAGCTGGTTACACAGACAGGGATGCACTTGGAATTTAAATGAGTTCCTGTTATTCTCATTCTCTTCAAGCCTGCACAGTGCTGAAGAAGCCTGTCTAATGTCTCCTTAACAGGAAAAAAAAAAATCAATTTAAAATATTTTTAACTATTCTGCTAGTACTATTGTCTGTACTCCTGAAGGAGAGAGTTTCTTGATTTGCCCTCCCTCCCCAATTAAAGGCAGTCATCAAAGATAAACGTTGACCCAGTTGTCTTGACAATGCTTTATGATTAAAAGACTCAAATACCTTCAGCTTATCGTGCATTTAAAAATATAATGAAAACAAAGAGCAATTTAACATTCTGCAAGTTTGTTATTTCTTTAGTCCTTCTACTTTGAAATTCTTTTATTAATTTCATTTTTATTCCTAATGCAATGCTACTAATGAGGGCAACTCCAATACTCGCGCTAGGAGCTGTAGAAACAAAAAATATTATAGAATATGCTCTTATTTAACCTGCATTCATGCTATACATTCTCCCACCCTCAACTCAACATATTGTGTAATGGCTGGACTAATGCTTGTCAGGGAAATGGTGAACATTTGTGCATATTTAAGTCAAATCAGGTCATAGTCTGTTGTTCCTGCACAGCGCTCACTGAATTAAAACACATTATATTCTCCTGTCTCCTTTTCTCCAACACATCAAGGGATTACTAAAAAAAAAAAGGAAAAAAAAGAAGAGAAGATCTTGGCTACCTTCCAAAGTAGGATCATCTGTCTCAATCCTCTTGAACAGCACCAGGTGCATAAATTAATGTGGGTGGCTTTAAAGCATCCCTTCCACCAACGTCCTCATCAGGGAACTCTGACCCTTCACCAATAATCCCCATTCCTTGCTCTCTTCTAGCACTCAATACAAATTTAACATCCAGGGAAGCCTTTCCATGGATCCCCACAGAGACAGGAACAAGGATGGCACTACAGGGCCTGCAGATTCCCTTTCAGTGGGGCAGAAACACAAGTGAAGACAAAGATTGAGAGAAATGCTGGAACACTGACTGTGTGAAATAAAACCAGCTCTAGGGCTGAAGAAAAATTCTTTTATTAGAGCCACCCCTTAGACAGCTAAGTCCAGTCACACTCTGGCCCTACAACACTGTAACCCAAAATAAAAGCCCTAATGTAACCCAGAGTGGATATTTTCCCAGTCAAAGCTGACTGCTGTTGGTATGCTGATCTGACTGTGACAAAGGAATGCGTTTGCTTTTCAAGGCCTAAATATTAAATATATTTTCTTTGAAAACTTTGCTTGAGAAAAAAAACAACCAACCCTTGCTCTCATCTGAGCTAAAAATTTTTCTTCTTCGTGTTTTCTCCTGGGTTCTTAGAGCTCCTTCACGTATTTTGTTGTAAAGAAAGAAGGAAAAATTATGGTAATTTAATGTTTATTCTTCTTTGAAAACCACTCTTGGCTCTTCTGTATAAATAACTAAATGCTCTTATTAGTCCTAACATGCTGAAAAATACATTCTATTTGAGACTTCTCCATGTGAAACCTTTGGCAAACCAACTTCACTCTTGCCCTTTTTTTTTCAACAGGAGTCTGATATTTCCCTCTAGCTTTCTCTCACCTGCTGTTCCAGCAGCAGCATCCCTCCAGGCACTAAGAATGGGGAAGGACCAGGTTCCTGTTGGGATAAACAGGACAAACAGCAGTGCCAGGAGCTGATGCCACCATCCCCAGGAACACTGCTGGAGATGTTCCCAGGATCAATCCTCAGGAATTAGCCCTGGGATGGTCACATCACACGGCCACACCTGGGCCAGTGGGGCAGCCACGATGGGAGCTGCACTAACACGGCACATTCCTCTTGTTTTAATTGGAATGAAAGGCTCAGGAAAGATTGTAATTTCTGGAGAAAACCTCACATCTCCAGATATCTGTGATAGTAAGTCAAAACGCTTTTTTTATTCCCCCCCAAGCCTGAAATTTCCATGCACTCCAGGCTAAAACACTTTCAAAAGAGCAGAAGGACACAGAGGTTGCTTGTGAAGTCAAGGAAGAGAAAAACGACAGTTCGAATTTTCAATGGATTGAACTGCCCGGTGGAAATATCTCTCACTTCTCACTAACGAGGTAGAAAGCTGAGAAGGAACTGTGCTCCTCACTCAAGTGAAAGAGAACATGAAAATTAAGTACAGCATCTGCTTCAGCATCGGCTCCAGAGACCTCAGCAAAGAGGAGCAGAGATCAAGCCAACCTGAATTTCAGCATCAGCTCCAAATGTAACTTTCTGCCTTGGGGAAACTACAGTTCCTCTGCTGCCTTTTTTCCCTTTCTGTACATAAAATGATGATGATAATATTAATTACCCGAGGCAGTTAAGCTGAAGTATGGATTTTCTTCCCACATATTTATTCCACATTATTATGGCGCATTTCTATAGAACTATAATAGCAGAAATGTTTGAGCTTTTCTAATCTTTACCACGCTACAGCTGCATTTGTAAGCACCCAGAGCTCAAATTGGCAAGTATTTGTTCTCTATTCTCATATTGATTTCAATAGGACTTCTGAGCACTGAGTGTTTTCAAGAGCAGTTTGCATGCACAGGTCTCAGAGTAGCACATTGTCAGTGAACGGAAATGAATACACGGTAAAAAAATAACAGCTGCAAAACACTGGGGGATGTTCTACGTCAGATGCAAAAATCCTCAAAAGAAGAAAACTGTGCAGAATAACTCTTTTTTTTTCTCTGAAGTATGGAGATTAGCAGACATTAAGCACAAATACATAACATTATACATGTATCTCTACAAACACATGATTTTCTGTCTTTCTAAAACTGTTCAGAATGGAAAGGAAAACTACACAAATGATTTGTTGATTGCACTGTGAATCTAAGAATTCTCTAATTATCGCTGACATCTCCTCATAATTTCAGAAGCTAAGCTGTTTAAAAAAAGGAAATCAAATCCTGACACTAATAACTGTATCTTTCAAGTTACTTTCCTCCTCTCGGAACAGCAACTGCTTGTGTATGCTAACAATCCTTTTTTTAATTTTTTAAGATGGTTTTACAAACAAATGCAAATATTGATGATGCAAACTCCCAAGAACAGTAATCATTTTTCAGCAACTACATAAACCTCTGGAAAAGAAAAGAGAAATCTGGGCTTGGGTAGCACATGCTGGGTCCTCTCTTCATTTTAAGAAACTCCCCACACATTTCAGGTGGGAAGTTGGGAGCTGAGGACACCCAAGCTCCACACGCCTGCTCTGCTGTGTCCAAGCTTGGGCCAGATAAATTTGGGAACTGATGAGGTCTAAGCTGTCTTGCCAGCACAGCCTATTTATGAAATCCCTCCTGGCTCAACAGTCTGGGCCAGCAGAAGACACAACAGAACCCATTCCTCATGAGGGATGCAGCAGGATGCACAGAGACATCTCCCATCTTTGGAGAACACAATTTTGTAGGTCAAGGCACTCTCCAGCATTAGTGGGAATGCAGGGATAATGACAAATGCTCTCAAAGAGTTATTTAGAACATGCCAGAACACAGGAGCAAGGAATAGACATCTTTCTCCCTCTGAAAGATATTCCTTTCCTTTCTTGCAAATCTGTTCTTAATAAGAAACTTGCAGAAAGAAAGGTGGCAGCATTCTTCCTTCCCACATCAAGGAGACTAAGCTCTGAATTCTCATTTTGTGGAGAATGTTCCTTTAGAGACACGATGGCTATAAATTTCTTTAAAGAGACATAAATTCTGCATAGCACAGAGAGGTAAATTTGGATCAATGTTTACAGACACTGCTACCCAATGGAATTAAAAGCTCCATTTTCTAAATGATGTTCCTCAAGAACATCACTGAGACTGGATCACAGAAAGGGGGAATGCCACGAATTCCCAGTCTTCAGGCTGATCAAAATGCGACTTGTGCAGAAGAGGTTGGATGAACCTCAAGTGCACAGCTGCTTGTTTTACAGTTTCATTTTTTACATTCTGAAAATTTATGTGATCTAATTAGCCATTTTATTTCACAAAAATACATTTTGGCACTGTTGGACTTGGAACAACTCAAATGCAAGGGGTTTCCTTATGGGGGAGGCAGACAGGCACATGGAAAATAAGCATTATGCTTCCATTTCAGAGATATTAGGATGAGCAGAGCTGAGCCACACTTGCACGGAGATTACTTCACCAATTTGAACGTTTTAGGCTGTATAGATATGTTTAAATCTAGCTAAGAAAAAACTGACAATGCCTAGCAGGAGCACCCCTAAGCATGATCCCAGCTTAATGAAAAGGCTGAGAAAGCAAGAGGCAGGAGAAGCAGCGTGTGCTCAGCCCTGGGTTATCTGCGCCGCTGACCCGCGGCGGCACCTGGGACGTTATCACAGAGCCACCTCCCTCCCCAGAGCCCTCATCACACCCTGCCTGCCCCTTCCTGCAGCAGCTCCTCTGCCTCTGGTTTTATCTGGTTCCCTGATATTGTGGATTATGATTCTCATTTCCAGGCCCTGTTGAAGGGTTACCCAGGGTGCGGGTTTTGCCGGGGAAAACGCAGCAATTACATTCCCAGTCTGCTCGGCAGCACCAACACCCCAGGGAAGACAGGCTGGCCACGAATATATCCAAGACATCTGGATAAACAAAAACATCACATCTCTGGAGCCAAATGTCAACCAGGCACTTTCAAAAAGCACCGAGATAAAATATCTGGCAGTGCTTAAAAAGCTGATACAGAGCTGCTCACTACTTGACCCAAAGCAGCTCTTGAGCAGGAGCTAAGATGCATCCTGCTCCCACATTACTCTCTTCTGAGAAAAACTTTTTTCACAGCCAGAGGACAAAAGTATGCCCTTCCTCCTCTGCCTTATCTTTGTAATGTGAAGGAAAACCACCCAAATTAAAATGCCTGAATTGAGACATCACCAGGAGATTGCAAAAACAAGACAGAGCCTCTTGTTAACATCTTACTCACTGTTTTCACGCCACCACTCGTGATAAAAGCAAAGTATTAAGGCATAAATTAGTCATAGAACAGCTGCATACTTAATACATACAGTCTTTTTAACTTCCAGGGTCTGTGTGGGTAATCTGCAGTCCTGCATTCATCACGATGGGATAGAAAGTACCAGGGAAAGGCTGATTCTCCCCAGTTGTATTCACTGAAAAGCAAACACCCCCGCAACAATCAGGGTGTGTATTCTGTGGCTGTGAAACCCCCACCAGGGATATGGGATAAACCAGTGCTTCCTTCCATCACTTCTTGCATTAAAAGTGCAATTTGAGTAACCTGAGGCCAATCATGACACTGCAGAACATCTTGAAAATGTTCGAATAATAAGCACTTTGTTTAAAAGGATCTGTGAATGCAAACACATCTAATCTGCTGAAACCCTCAATCTCTTTCTGCTTGTCCTTGCTTTCATCCAGCTCACAGGAAATGACATTTAGCCCCAACTGACACGGACTGATAATAAGGATAAAATACCTTTGTACTCCAAATGCCCATCCATCACTATTGAAAATATGAATGTCCCTTGATGATGCAAGAAGGTGCATTTGTTTCTCTTACAGTGTTGATGGATTCATTTCTTCTCGTTAGAAGAATAAATCTTACTGTGTATCCTATTGCCAGCAGCACCATGATTGGCTCCCAGCCTGGATCAGGCCTCCTGTGTCTGACAGTGTACATGGATTTGATGAAAGACAGCCCTTACAGAACAATTGGCTGATCCTGGGGAAATAGCACAATTTTAAAGCAAAAAAGTATGGCACAGCTAATAAATGATGGGGCTGTCAGAAAAATAACAGCCTATGCACTTGAACATGCAGATGAGAAAGGACCAGGTCTTCTCCTATCATTTGACTTGCATTTACAAGATGCTTGTCCAAAATCACATAAGTGTGCTGGCCTGTAAGTCTCAACTTTCTCAGAAAACACATCAAATGCACATTCACTAAGCACCTCCTATGAGCACACATTAAATACACTCGTTAATTTACCTTTTAATCATTTATGCAGGAGTAACTCAAGCATTTTGGCACAGAAATGGTGGTGTGTAGTGGTGCACATGCAATATCCATGGGCTCTGGTCATTTATTAGATGTGATGATGTGATGAAATGGTTTCCACACTATTGTTAGCTCTGCTCTAAAAACTTCTGTGGACCAAGGAGGTTCCAATTTTCCTGTTCCATACTTTACAAACTTCAGAATCAATTTGCATTTCCTAGCTTGCTTTTTTTCCTTAGCAAAATTTTCAGAAACACAATGCAACCAAGCTTTTTCAAGAGATGAAGAATATTTAAAGAATCAAATTAACAAAAACCTTCCGAGTGAAGAACAGAAGGGTGACTCAGGACAGGGAAACTTTTGCAGGAGTCAAGATGTCCTTCAGCTGTGAGGAGGGGTGTGGTGATGGGTTATCTCTTACTGCTGGCATGACTGATTGCTGGAGAAGAGCTGCAGGAGGGGGCCAGCTTCCCAGCAGAGACAGGGCATTAGGCACAGAATTAATTGCATGGGCTGATGTGCCAGAAGTTCAACAGTCCTGGCCCACACCAATTGCAGCCCCGTGTTTAGGAGGGGGATTTTCAGCACCAAGTCCCTCACACGCTCCTCAGGCAGCTGGATGTGTTTCAGCTGAAGGATGCAGCAATGAATACTCAATGCCATAAACACGTTACCAGTGACACAGCATGGAGATCTGCTCTGTTCTAATTTAGGAGAGATGCTTAATCAATTGCCTTGATTTACTAAGCTATCCTGCTTTCTAAATGAGCAGCAATACATAACACAGTTTTCAGCCTGGTTTTAGGAACCTTGATCATTTACCCCATTAAATCACAAGAAGGAACACAGGCTGCTAGTGGGAGCATGTGCTGATTCTTATATGCAATTCTCTGACAGTAAAACACACTGCAAAAATGCATTTGCTGTTTCAGCTGACATATAACACAATACTCTGAAAGAAAATATTAGCTTTGCCACTGCTACAGCTATTGATACGTCCCCTCAAATTTAGTACATGCAATAGGCTGGAGGATAAAAACATCCCAAAGATACCAAAAGAATTTATAAGTCAATGATCTGCTTATGAGGAATGGAGACTGCTGATGCAAGCTGCAGTCTTACTGATAAAAAAATGGATTTCCCATAGCATTGCCAATAGCACTGGGAGATAATTGGCCTGAGTTTGCTCCTGCTGACTGTCCTGTGTTCATCTGGGCTTGCTCTGGAGGACCCAATCAATCAGAAGCCCAAGCTGCAGCTCACCCGTAGGCAGCCACAATTAAAACTCAGTTCCTACTTACTTAAAGGTAGAAAGTGAATTTAACCTGATCTAAGTAAGGGACAGAGTGTTTAAAACCACTTGCAGTCCCTGAGATGTTCTATCACTTCAGACAACCCTTTTCCTTTTTCAGCAGAGCTTTTCATTGCCCTCAGCCTTTAGAGAGCTCACACACCATTTCTGCAGCTGGTTGCTCTCCCAGATGCAGGGTGGATACACCAGGATGCCACAGCAGCCCAGGATGCTGGGGATCAGTTACAGAGCTCTTAAGGAGCTCGCTGAGTTGCTCTAATGAATGCTCCACCTAAAACTAATTATGTGCTTGTGCTCACAGCACTTTTCTGGGCATTTGACAATTTATTTGCCTATGTGCTCCAGAAAAGCAATCCACAAGAAAAAACCCTCTTGGAATAAGCCATGAGTCGCAATACATTCTGAGGCAGGCTGAGCACAGCCTTGGAAATGCAGAAACTTGGACTGTGAACCTGGATTAAATGTGGTTCAGTGGTTTCTAAATGTACAGTACACACAGGAAACAGAAACTGCACCAATTTAGTACCACCACTGTCTTCAGACAAAAGCTGTACTGAGAGCAGCAGGTCACAATGAAGTCAACAACAGTTACACCAAATATCCACAATTAACAAATAAATACATCTCATAATGGCTTTTATTTACTAGCTGTGTATTTTCAGAGGCCTTGTTAAAAAAAAAACAAACAAAAAACAATGAATTATTTTCAATGGAAGCTGAATTTCCAAACTTTTCCCACTATATAGTCAGTCAGGCACCCCCAAAATCTCTTCTAATGTATTTTTCAGGCTGTGCAGTTTTATCATTCAGAAAGTAGCACTTCTTTTCTCACAAGGAATGAGTTAAGGGCAAGGCAAGTCATATTTCAAGCTGCTCACATTTTTGGTCAACTTCAGATCTCTTCGAACATTCCTGCCTGAACCTTCTTCCCCCCACACAGCAGAAAACACACAGCTGGTCAGGTTAGAGCAAAACTGAGCAGTCAAGTAAATGGAAAAGTTCCTCCCTGGAACAGCAGGAGTTTACTTTGGATGAGTATCCATAACAGATTTCTTTGACTTAAATACTGCTCATGGCCAGTGTTAGCATTTAGGAAAACAGAAATTGGTATTTCACAGTCAAAGTAAAAAGATGCTAAAATGCTCACTACACTGGCATGTTCTCCAGCTAATAATATGCATTTGTTCAGCAATTAACAGGCCTTCTCTCAGTGCTGAAATCTCTTCTGCTTTGTAACTGTCTAGAAAAAAATGGTTTCCTGTAAAATGTCACAGGTTTTTCTAGCATCAGGTGTATGTCTACTTTTATAGCTCCACTTCAGAAACACAAAGTGTTTCCAATCACAAACTTATAGGAAGAAAGTAATTACCACTTAGATACAACAGGACAGGATGACAGCAATTCAATTGTTGCCCAAATCATAAGATTTTCAATTCAATCAAGAACTCATTCTCTGGTTTTGGTGACAGCTACAGGTGGGCAGAAAGCCCAACAAGGTTAATTGGGCAACAACTCCAAACCAAACACTTATTATAAAGAGAATTCTTTTCTTTTAGAGTCAAGTTTCTTGGCTCTGTTACTTCCTCTGCAGAGTGAACATCTATACAGTGCAAACACTGGAAAAAAAATGCAAAGGACAAAACACTGAAAAAGACAAATCACTTCAATTTTTCAAAACTGTATTTCAATCATGACCTGGACTGCAGGGAATAAACATTGTTTACTCTAATTCCTTTGGAAGAAAAGGAAAAGCAAATACTTGGGAGAAGAGAGCAAACCCATTGTTTTTTTGCTATGTTGTACTTCAACAGACATCTGGAAAGTTGAAGCCCCCCATGAGGAAAAGGGGTAGGGGTTGTGAGACTCCTCCCAGCTCTTATAAAATATTTCATCCACCTCTTCACCCTGGCTGGGTGAGCTACAGGAGACTCCCACAAGGAGATCTGCCTTGTTGGCCTTCCCTGATGCTCACTCTCAAATTTATTGTCACCACCATTAACCTCTGCTCAGCAGCTCATTAAAAAGTAAGAAAAAAGTCAGAAAAAAAGTATGGGGAAAAAAAGTCATCCTCAGGACCTGTGTTTTACAGGATTCCATCACAGCAGTGGTGAAAACATGAGAGCTGAATTCCTGAGGATAAACCTGCCTTTGGACCAGGACCTGGCGCTGCACTGGCACTATTGCACCTCCTGCCCAAGATCAGATACCTCCTCCTCATCTCCTGCTGCTTCTCCTGCTTGGTGCAGCCAGCTCTGGCTTTGCCACAGCCCATCCCTTCAGGACAGAGTCACCACTCTGCTGTCACACAGGAGACAGAGCACTCTGAACAGCTTAGGGGAAAACATTCCTTTCTTCCAGCCCCGATAATCTCTCCATTAATGGGATTCTGCTTATTCCACTGTTCTTTGTGCTTAAATCCCTTGGGCTCCCCAGGCACTGACTGCTAAATTATGAAATGGTTTTGAGAGCTTTGGTTAGATGTGCCATCATGTTACACCACAGCTTTTTATAGGTAGAAGGGAAACTCCAACCCCTGAGGGTGCTGCTCTCTGGCTCCCTATCCATGGCTTCTTCACTCCATCAGATTTTAAACAGTAGTTGTCCATAAAATAAAAAAAACAGTCTTTCTTTCCTCCTCCTCCTCTTCTCCTTGTTTAAAGTTTATTAATACTGTCACATCAAATCTCAACGCAAAGTGATGCGAAATGTCGTACACTAAAAATAATGTGCTGGAAATGGGTCAGTACTGAAATATTTGCACTGTCTACAAACTGGTCTATTATCTCCTCCAGTTTCAAGCTCTTTTAACCCAATTCTCAAGTATACCAACACGACAGGGAGTTAAATTCTGATGAATTTTAAGACAAATACAGACAGAACTGAGTATTTAGGTCACCGTTAGTGAAGTTATTTTGAGGGGATTTCATCATTTTTGTGTAAAATAATGAAAATACTTTCTTCTGACTTCCCCCCTCCAGTACTGACAGCTCCACAAAGCTGACAAGGTGCCCACGAGGTGCTCCTTGCAGTGAGAGGAGAGGCAAGAAGAGCACAGGAAGAAGAGCACTGTGGAATCCTTGATGTTGGGAGGCCATCTGGCCCAACCCTCCACTCAAACCAGGGGAAGAAACGAAGGGAAAAAAATAAAAGAAGATCGCTTGTAAGTTTGTACAAACTGAGAAGGCACAGAGGGAAAGTGAAATGGCAAAGATGCCTCGGGAGGCAGAGAGGAGAACTGTCCCAAAGCTTTACCAGGTCACTCCTCAGCTGGCAGAAAAGATATAAAGCAAGGAGGGGATGTAGCTCTCACCAACTGCACATGGAGAAAACAGACATTACAACACATTCACTGGCTGTGGGGGATCATCCAACCAGCAAATATGTGCTGGTGGGTTTACACTGTCAATAAAACCACGTACTTGTGCCACGTGCTGAGGTGTAGTAGTGGGAAAGTACCTCTGCTGTAAGAGACGTGAGCAGCTTACTGAAGCACAGCACAGTCAGCAATGCCCAAATAGCTGTCATCTTTTCAGTAAATAATTAGCAGGAAGCTGGAGCATTACTCTGGGAAGTAGCTGGCTCGGGCTGTGCTGGGCACTGAACAATGACACCCTCACAGCAAGGACAAATGCCCAGTCCCAGTTATTTACTCCTTTACACTGCACATGCACATCCTTCGAGGAATGGCTCCAATCCACCTGGCACCCAGGAACGTAGGAAGCAGTGTCATAACATTTTGGAGTTTAAAGTGCAGGCACAATGTGCCAAACTGAGGTAACAGATGGGGAGCCAAACATTGCTAAGTGCTACCTAGCAATGCAGCATATGCAGTGCCTGGAAATCGTGACATCAGCTCATGAATGAAAAAGTCTTGCACTAATACTCAAATTGGATACTTCATCAAGTGGAAAAAATGGAGACGAGCAAGGAGGAATGGTACCAAAGGTAGGAAATACAACAGTGACAGGAACAAAAAGGATAATCCCCTTGGTCCCAGTGAGTGACAGAAGTCTGGACTCTTTGCAGTCCTCATCTTCCTCCCCCTTTCTGCTTCAACAGCTTTTGGCACTTGGATAGAGACAACCTGTGAGATGGCTTTGTGCTGAGAGTTTTGGAAGGGTAGGCTGGTACTCAAGAACTGAAGATTAAAAGCTAAGCAGACTTGCAGAATACATTCACCTCCTGGAACCTAAACATGCACTGTACAATTGGAAGGTCATCAGCTGGATTATTCTTCTTAATTGTTAAGTATGTATCAATTCTACATGACCCTTTATTTATATTATTTGGGGGGATTATGATGAAGAGAAAAATTGGTACAGAATCCTGAACACCCAGCTTGAAAATTCCGGCCTTCAGTAAGAAGATGAAACACTTTTTACTGATTCAACTTCCATTCTAAACTCACGTAATTTAATCAGATATGTTCACAGCTAGAATTGCTGCATGCTGGAAATCCTTCCTGGCAATATAGAAGCTACCACTTTACCACTCCACAGATAATTTTCTCATTACATTATATACTACAGTTAGGAAAAGCTCAGTTATATTTACAAGCATATAGTTCAACCACTGATTGTAAAAATATGCATAATGCATAGCTAGCTTGCCCAAGTAATTAATGTGATTATGCATTCAAAGCAGGTAAGTGCAATAATTGGGTTGCTGTGCAAGCTGTGCAAGTGCATGCACAATTCTGCACACCTAATGTTTTGGGAGGTTTGCCCACTTGGGGAGATTCTGAAGTTCTGCTTTGCAATCGCAGCCTAGAAAATAAAAATAAGATTATTTCCTGTGTCATAAACTGACCTAAGCACCAATGCTGCTTTCCCAAAATAATTAAACGTTAAAAGCCTTTAATTAAAGAACATAAATCTGAGTGAATAATGTCCAACCAGAGCAGGCTCACCATACAGGCTGCATCCAGTGCTGAGAGTGCACAGAACAAGGCCATAAAAATGCCATTCACACCTTTTAATTGGTACATTTGAGCATTTCTTTTACTGCTCTGCCAAACCAGAAATGGTACCACTTCCCTTCTGAAAACATTTGCACTCTCCAAGCTTCAATCTGAGTGTTGACAATGACAAATGGTGGCCCCTGCTTCCCTCAAGCCCCATCCAGAGCAAAGCAATTCTTTGCCCTGGAATGCCTGAAGCATACCTGGGCTTGGAATTTAATTCTCTTTCATATTGTATTTCCTTCCATCTCAAGCTCTCGGATAGGGGTTTTTATTTGTTTATGTATTTATTTTGGGGACAGCAAATATTATTGGTTCCCTTGACACGGCTGTGTCATTGCACGCTGAGATAACACAGGGAAGAAGCTGCTGTGGATCAAAAGTGGGGGAAAAAAAGCTGCATTTTTTCCTGCTGAGGGGCAGAATCATCCTTCTCTCGCCCTCTCCTTCCCCCTCCGTGCTTTCTGCTCCCCAGCAGCACAGTGATGGGTATCTAGATATTGCTGGCATAATAATATATTTATGGATTGTGAACACAGAAAACTACAGCAGGGTAAATGCAATCAGATTTACAGATAAACTCGAGGCCTCTATAAATCTGGGCTACAATAGAAATTAGAGTGAGAGAGAGTGGGGGGAAAAAGGCTTTTGCATCTGAATGCTGAGATTCAGCTTCAGCTCAACAGTATTTAAAAAGCTTTTGTTCCCACTTTCTACAAACAGGCAAGCATTCAGGGTTTGCAGCTACCATCGAGGAACACAGCAACAGATTTTGAGCTTGTAAATAACTTCCAACTGTTTATTCAATTCTAAATTTCAGTTTATACTGCGCTGGGTTATTGTGTAAGAGTCAAATACAGAAAAGGAAACTTAAACATGGGATAATGCAGAAACTCAGTACTACAAAATTCAGCAGTAATTGTGAGGCAGAAAGAAAACAAACTCCAGAAAGATGCATCAAAGACTTGTACAAATAATTTCAAATATGGAACCACTCTAAGGATTTTGTGGTCAAATCTTTAATAAAGAATTCCTCAAAGAAAAACACTTGAATTATTTACTCAACCCCGAGGAAGTGAATAGAGAATAAAGCAAATGAAAACAAGTACTCAGAAACGCTTCTTTTAAACTTGTGATCTAACAGTAAAATGTTGCTAAATAATGGGAATGAACATCCTCATAGATGTTGAGACTGCAGGAACAAGCGGGCCAGCTCTCCCTGCAGCCCTGCAAGCACAATATGGGTTTACAGCTGCTCTC
Source organism: Thryothorus ludovicianus (assembly GCA_013397245.1). Lineage (NCBI taxonomy): Eukaryota > Metazoa > Chordata > Aves > Passeriformes > Certhiidae > Thryothorus > Thryothorus ludovicianus. The sequence continues at coordinate 1,744,067 of VZTB01012399.1, forward strand.
AAGAAGCACCAGGCAGACCCCAGACACTTTGGCTGTCGCTTCAGACGAGCACCCAGCAGCTCGGGTTCCTGTCCAAGGCTCACTCAACCTACCTGAACCTTTTGGGCCAGCAAAATGCAGCTGGCACTCTCCTCAGCACAGGCGTCTGCCTAACATTGCTGGCACTGCCTGCTTCCAGCGGGGCTGGAGATGCTGCAGGAATAATCCTTCTCTTCTGACATTTCCTGTTGTCAGAGTGGCGGGAGGCTGGAAGCGTGGAGATGCACAACACACAGGATGAAAGAGGAAAGCGTTTAAACCACCTGAAGCAGAGTTCACAGGGAAAGCCTGGTAGCCAGCAGCCACATTCTGCTGTTTGTCATCCCCCCATGGTGTCAAAATCACTTAAGTATTTTTTTTTTTTCAGTGTTTTTAACCCTGAGAAGATTATCACATAAACGAGTTTCTTTGCTGAGGGTGCCTCTCTGCAGCATCTCAGGGTGCATCCTACTGTGTTCAAACATCACTGCTCGAGGCATCCTGCACAAGTGTGTGGGGCAGAGCCTGATCTATAGAACCTGGCAGTAAACAGGGCTGGAGCAGCTCCACAAGCAGCACCTTGCCTTGCCTTTGCAGCTGGCCCAGGAGTCCTGGCTCCCTGGTCACCCACACCAACAGGGGAGGATGGTGGCTGTGGGGAGCCACCAGGGTCCCCCACGCAGCTGAGGATGGAGAGGCTCTGCTGGGCTGTGGGGAGCTGTGATGGGCTGGGAAAGCATCACACAGCAGCTGATGGAGCTGAAGGACACACAAGGAACACATCTCCAGAGTGAGCTGGGAACTTAACTGGGGATAAATGAAACTGCCTGTGAGAGGAGGAGGTGGCCTCTGCAGCACAGAGGATCTCTGAAAAGCAACAGCTTCTAGTGTAAGGCCAGATGTGAACAATGAGAGCTACTCCACACCTGTGGATTTTCCTGGCAGTGCATAAAGGACAAAGTATCCTTTATGATCAGCTAGGTACTCCTGGGAGGATTGAGGGAACCACCGGGAAAGCTGAAGTATCAGTTAAAACCAAACCCATAAATGAAAAGAAACCAAAAAATTCAATTATTTGCTTGTGCTGAGAGGACAAGAGGTTTTCCCCTGGAGATGGGGGACAAGATTCTCTGGCTGGGAGAGCTGTGCTGTGGGCAGCAGGCGTGGGCACTCTGCTGGGCTGGGCAGCCCTGTCCAGCAGCCTGCTGAGCCTCTGCGAGCCAAGAACTCGCAGCTCTAATCCGAGATCCGTCACCACTCGCTGCACAGCCGTGGGCAAGTTACTTAACCTCCTTGTGTCTCAGTTTCACCATCTGCAGGACTGGGCTAGCACTGACTTGGCCAGCAGATAGGGGCATTCAGGGGCTTAATCAAGGGTAGCTGGAGTGATTAAATTCCAGCTGCTCGGTCTGTGGCTGCAAACTCGCCCAGCGTCAGGTCCCGGCACCATGGCACACGAGCCAGGCACAGCTCGTGTCCTCAGAGCAGGGCAGGGAAGGAATATATAGAAAAATTGTGCCACAGCACAATATATGGGTCAGCATCTTCCAACTGTGCTGACCTGGCATCAGCCTCCTCCTGGCCCTTGGCTGAGGCACACCAGAGAAATCCTGTCACTCCCAGCCCGCTAGAGGTGGGAACAGAGCCAGGTCGTTCCTCCAGACAGAGCCCCATGGAGAAAGGAGCGGACTGCACCTCCACACAGGGGACCTGGAGCCAGGTGCACGGTGCCCTGACTGTGATGGAAACACAAAGGCACAGGAGCTGTGCTCCGTCTGCCCTGCGGAAGCGCTCCCGACTGGCATCCCAGTGCCCCTGGCCACCAGCCCAGGCAGGATTGAGCACAGGCAGGATTGAGAACAGGGCAGGACTGAGCACAGGCAGGACTGAGAACAGGCTCAGCCCAGGCTGCCTGAGACTCGCCCAGTCAGTCCCATCCAGGAGCTGAATCATGGACCAGGGCCATCAGACAGCACCAGAACTGGAAAACAGAGGGGTCCTGCATGAAAACCCTCCCCAGATCCAATTTAGCTCTTGCTTATCCCACCACATACCCCCTTTTCCTCTTGAGTTCAGTGTCTGAATCCCCTCAGACACCCTCAGATACTTCAGCTCACTGCATCTCTCCTCATCATTTTGTTCTGTCATTTGCACCTCCCTTCTCCATGCATTCCCTCACTGCCCATCAAGCACGGTCCATCCTTCAGCTCTTCTCCCATTTCAAAGATGTTTTCATGCCCTTTTCAGCATTTAAAAGACTATTCAGGAAAAGAGGATCCGTATATATATATGAATAGGTATTGAGAACATCTTGGAATAAACGTTAAGGTACAAGTGATTGCACAAGTTGCAAGGAGACTCTTGACAGGAAAGAGAAACTATTTCACCTGCAATCAGTAATCCCTGCATCAATAGGACACACTAAAATGATATGGTTATAATTCAACCCTATAAATTCACGAAGCAACTTAATTTCCAAGATCCATGCCTGGAATTAGACGACAGAAAAGTAAATTTTACATACATAAAGGAATTTCTTCTTAAACTTTCATTCCTGGGGCAGCAGAGGGAAGGTGAGGGAAACTAGTCCCATAGACACCAAGAACCATGTCTGTGTTGGCTGGTGCCACTGTGACAATGCATCAGGGGTGTCAATAGGCCATCACCAACCCTTGCCACATGAGATCAAACACTCTGCAGCTGACTCTGAACCCCAGCAGGAGCCAGCCAGAGCAAACACCAAGAGAGGATTGCAGTATTTGGCTCTGCGTTTTCACAAACAACTTTATTTCTCCCCGTGTCCTGTGACCTAGGTAATAAAATAACATTTACAACTCAATTAAGGCATCTCAAATACGGATCTGTGATTTAACATGCAGACACTTGTGGTACTGCAGATTTAATATGGTAATGACTGAACAGATGTTTAGGAAATTGTGTACACTGGCAGATGCTGACTGACAAAGGATCCCTGTTTCAGGTGTTTGGCTTCCATGGGTTTACACATAACTGCCAAAAAGTCTGTTCCCTGCTCCAAGAAGAGCAGCTACAGAAGCCCCTGTGCTTTGCATGTGTGGCAAATTAAAGGAGAATCTAAATCTCTCCTCCATATACAATGGAAGTGACTCAGCTTCCTCTCCCTGCGCTGCACAGGTGTGACTGCCATCCCTCCTTGCACTCTAAAGAAGTAACTCCAGACATGCAGAATAACTCCAATCAGAGCTGTCTCCAAGTCAGGCAAAAAACCACAAAAACTGTTTTTAAAACACCACATCCTGTAACTGCACTTTCTTACCGAGTGATGCATGCCACTGGATTACAGGAGACTGTTCCCATTAGGAAACATAATTCAATACAACAAAAGGTGGCAAAATTGAGCCTGGATTGATCAAGAAGATTTAACTTCAAATTGACAATATTGCTGAGGAGCGAGGCAGGCAGCGCAGGCATAATTTGGTTTCCTGCAGCACCACTCCAAATGATGGCTATCAGTATTCCAATCAGTGGCTGATGGTTTTATTTCCCCCATGAGTTTCTCCAGGTCATCCCTGACAGTTAGAAAAGTGCTTACTCGCTCGGGCTGCACTGAGCAGATGGTTCCTGATCACAGATTAGTGCCAGAGCCGGGGGTCAGCAGGCAGCCAAAAATCCTCCTCCGAGGGCTGCCCACTGCAGTCACCCCGGGGACAGCAGCTTGCTGACCACTACAGACAGGGGACACGCTCAGCAAGGCTACTGGACATGTCCAGGTCTCTCTGCAGCACAGCCAGTGCTCACCTGATATATAATTTATATCCCTGCGACTCCACTGCCTGGTGTTACAATATCACTTCTGCCTCCAGGTCACTCTGTGTAGAGTTCTGCAGGAAATGGAGGGCATGCAGAGGTGGTGGGAGAGAATGATTAAACCCCAGACCATCCTGCCTCTCCCCAATCCCTACCAACTCACATTTTTCAAACCTCAGATCAGCATGACAACAGCCATCTCTTTTCATAGGTTTATTTTTACTCCCCCTCTCCCCCCAAAAATGGGGAAAGAAAATGGAAAGATTAAAAACATCCAAAAGCTGGTGGAGCTGTAGAACACAAGCTGGCATTTCAGAGCCAGGCTTCTGGAACTACTGCTATGATTAGCATCTATTTTCTTCCTCCTGATGTGGTTCAAAGATAAGTTTTGGCATTGACTTGAGTATCATGGAATTCACACATTTAAACCAGAAATGAGCCCCAGCTTTACAGTTGTGGACTCTCTAAATGGTGCTTATTTTTACTAAAACATAAGAATCAATTCTTGCCAAGCACTGTGTCTGTATTGTTTTTTACCTGATGTTTTCCCAATTTCAGTAGGGTTTTGCTGCTGCAGGAGGAAGACAAGGATAATGTTAGATCCTAGGGCAAAATCACTTTTCCCTGGGAAAGGTGATGAAGGAACAGAGCTGAGCTTTGCTCTGGTACTAGAGGATTTTTAAACACAATTTCTGATACCACTGCAGTAGAGCAAGAACTATTCTAAGGACAGGAGCCAAGCACAGAGTACAAACCATACAAACCAACCACAGGGAGCCATGCCCTCCAAACCCATGTCTATACAGAGCAGAGGAGAAGAGAGGGGGGAAAAAATAGATGGAAGTAAGTTGCTGAAGGTAACCTGGAAAGTCACTAACAGAGTGAGAACCACAGTCTCCTGACCTCTGTTTTAGTGTCTCCAAAACCATCTGCACCATAACAGCAAGTGACTGTCAGCAGTCACCTTGTTTCAGGGAGTTGAAAATAAAGAAAATATATCAATCATTTTATACTTCAGAAGAAGACAATCTTATTTTCCCCGATTACAGCATCCTATAAAGAATGTTGCTTAGATACAGTACTACACATACAAAAATAGGTTCTTAACTGCTCTCAAATTACACAACAATATTAGTTTGGGGACACTTTTAAGTCTTGCTTACTTGATTCCATTTTAATATATTTTCTCACGTGTGCGTTAAATTTTTATATGCATTTAATTATGCACTTCTGTGACAGAATTAAGTCAGATCTCAACCCTACAAACACTTACATGCATGGTTAACTGAACATACACACAGCCTCACTATGAATTTATGGATGTCGAATTGGAATGACCATGGTTTCATCATTTCCCATTTATAGTGATGTTTGCCTGATTCATTCCTATTATTCTTTTAGTTCATTGATTTGTTTTGACATTCGTGCATTTATTTCCAAGCCAATACATCATTTGAATGTAAAAGATAAGACTCTTCAGGAATTTAATGCAATGGACTTCTAAAAGAGGAAAATTGGGAAGTTATAACAGAGAAGCACATCAAACCCCCAAAAAAATAACAGAAATTACATCTAACCTGCTTTGAGATCTTTTTAGGGTCACAGCTGGAAATCTGTTTGGAATTGCCATGATGGCAACATAGCTCCTTTCTTTGCAGTGCAGCTTCTGTGTGGATAATGGATCTCTGAGGTTTGGGTTCTGAACCCCACCATCTTACCACCTAAGCACAGATACCCTTCAGCACCTCTATTAGGTAGAATATTTAGGTATGTTCCCAAAAATAGGGGAAAAAAAGGACATTATATATCCCAGAGAAGCTGCATTAAAATATTATAATCTACTCTATTACCACAGCAGTGATTGGTTTGAATTCTGAGTCCATGATAACACTTGCTGCCTCCAAGTCCTGAGCCAGCCAAACAGCATCTCCTGATAAAAACCTTCCCTGATGTTTGCTGCAAAATCCTCCTCCACTGCAAACAAACACCTCTAACTACATTTAGGACTTCAAATGCTCTCAAGTATTGAACACTGTGGCTTCAAGCAATTGCACAGCGCAATCTATAGCAAGTGGTCAGCAGGATTTCTTTGGAAAAATACCAATGAACTTTATCAGACAACAGGCTGCACTAGCAGGAGCAGCACACACGTGGCTTGAAGACTTGAGAACAAGCTCAATTCCCAAGTACATTCTCAGTTTAGGCTTTGTACAAATGTCTTGTTCCCTGCAATCCTGGCGATACTGGAAACCTTCCACATCTCCTCGAGGCTCTCATTTCTTCTTGTGTCAGGAATGAAATAACCCTCATCCTCCTCAACACATGGGCAATGCCTCCTGCACACCAATACTGCTCCCACCCACTCGCTGTTGGTACAGGTGACCCAGACCAGCTGTCACGTTATGTGGCAAGAGCTAATGTCATGTTTTGTCCCAATAATTACCCAGAAATTCAGCAGCAACAACAAATAACCCAAACCCCAGCTCCAGCCAGGGGACTGCCCTGCAGTAAAGCTGCCACAATATTTCTGTGCAGGTTTGCCCCAAAATAAACCTGTGCAGAAGCACCTCCGAGGAAGCAACAGCTCTACTATGCACGTTCAAATAGTTTAACACACAAGTTCCCAAGGAAGAGTTTTCTTGTAATAAAGTGATTGGAAAGGGCTGGATGGATTTTGGATTATGGGAAGTCTGCTCACTGTACTGCACAGGGAACTCCCACCAAGTGCCAGGCTCGGAAAAATTGTAACTGATTGGGAAGAAAAAAGAAGAAAAGGCAGACATCAAACACCTTTTTGGACAAACACACTGAGGCACTAAAAGAAGGTGTGTGCACTCAAAGGGTGAGAAATGAAAGCCCTGTTGCTGTGTGCTAATTGAAGCAGGGCTGGGCTGCTTGCTCAGAGTCATTGGGACATTAAAGGAATTATTTCTTTTTGCTTCACCAGATGGTCCTAAGCAGTGACTCTGGTTTCTGGGAGAAACCCCAAACCCTTTCTTTCTACCAGCCCCTCTAACTACTGTGTGGAGCAAAGCTAGGCTCCAAATTCTGCAGCTTTTTGTAACATCCCCGTGCTGCCTTTCCTTTGCACTGACACTCCAGTCAAGCAGCACTGATGGCTCAGCTCATCCTGAACAAGAAACCCCAAACCTGCAAGGCACAAAGTTTCCCTTTCCCAGAACTTTCACCTCCAGCTGGCTGCAGAAATGAGAGACGAATTGTTATACCTTTCTCTTTCCCACTCTGCAGGTGAGTTATTCGAGCCAAACCACATCATTATTTGTGTGTCGGGGGAAGGTTTTTAGTGCAGTTAATAAAAATGTTGGTTCTAAAGCACAAGTTACAGCAAATAAAAAAAAAGTCTGTGCCTGTGCACTGCCATATACCAGCAAAGGTCCCATGACATTCTACTTGCCACAATTACTACTTTGAGTATCCATCATTTACACCTTGAGCTGTGTGCTAGTAACCTTTTAAAACAGGATTTGCTTTAGTTCCCCAATTGCCAAAAGATATTTCAAAGCAATCAAATTCTAAGGATGCAAACTCTTGAGCATACAGAGTATTTTCCTTGAGTATTTACAAATGTTTTTCTTATTCATGAGCCACCTTGTAAGCAAGAACTTGTTTGAACAAGTATTCCTGGAAAATGAAAAATAAGTTACAAATATGATTGTTCATTAATGCCACATGCAATATTCAAGGAGTTCTTCTTTCAAAGGTGTTTTGAGGATGAATTTATTCTTTTGTGTAGTGCTACAAAGGTGTAAAATGCTAAGTGTTGGGTATTATTATACTATCAGTGTCTAAGCTTGGGGCCGCTCTTGGAGACACTCATTTTTGTCATTTTTGTATATCTGAGAGGAGAAAGCAAAAGCAGCTAGAGAAATGGTAGCTGAAAAATCTGTCTAGCATATTTTTTCACCCAAATACTGCTTTTAATGTATAATCAATCTTTATGGTCTGTTGCTGCAGGGAAGGTGTAATAGAATCAAGTTTTCATAAAATTGCAAGTCGCATGAATCTTTCAGAAACAAGATCATAACATTCTTCATTCCAAATCAATATCGATTATTCCTTAAGTTACATATAAATTGCTTTTAGTCGCAGACATTTCATGTCATACAAATGCAGTTAATAATGGGAAATATCCCTTTCACCACACTAACAATGCCATCCTGCTTGCTGGGCTCATCTAGTGAGAAAGATTATTCCCTTCCTTTCCTCATATGCTATTTTAAATATACTTTAGCCAACCTGTGTATCCTATTTTACTCCCGTTACAGCTGATCTGTGCAGAACTTTCCAAGAATTAAGTATTTTGTGACACACAGTAGCACGTTTTGACCAAAAGGCCATTTCTTTTAGCTGGTATTTCCCCAGTGAAGAATTGAGCTCATTCTGAAGGCAGATTACCCAAATTCTCTAGGCAAGAAACAGAATTCAATTTATTCACACCAAGGAATGAGTCACAAATCATGCAGGAAACAAGTCAGAGGAAGAGGCCCAACACTGGAAATGATGCATGGGCGGATTTCTACCAACAGCCCTGGAAATGCACACGGGGTGAGAACACCCAAGTGAAACCCTGCTCCGTTCTGCTGTTTCCTCTCTATTTGCAAAACACACCTAAAATATAAATAAAATTGAATTTAAAAAGCCACAACGGTGAAATTTACAACAATTTTTCTCAACAAACTGAGGACAGGAGGTAGGGGAAAGAGCTGGAAGAGTAAGAAGTCACTTGGATAAAAATTAGGGATTCGGCACATTCCTCCTTGGCTGCTCAGCCCAAATGGGGCCATTCACTGCAGGTTCCTGTGGGGCCAACACCAGAGTCTGACCAACCTTTCTCAGGGCTGATTCCCACACAAGGAAACACAAAGTTCTCTCCACCCCATAAAACGTTTTGCATTATCTTTCATGGCTTTAAACCACAAAACACTCCTTACGTTTTATCTCAGTGTTTAATGCTTTTTAAGTTTACATTTGAGCTCCGATGATTAACTTTAAGAAACAAAGTAAACTGTGTGTGCTTTTTTAGCCCCTAAGGACAGTTATTCCTTCAGAATGTAACCGCAAAGATATTTTTACATTGTAGGAAACCAACTATAATGTACATTACAGCTCATTTTCCAACACTGGATTGCATCATAAATATATTTTAAGCTGCTGTGTTAAAATTATAGTGGAAAATTAAAACAAGCATAACCCATATTATTTAAGATGAATTTTACAGCCAAGTAAGAACCAAAAGGAAATAAAAACACAGTATTTGCATCCAAGAAAATTTGGTAGAAATAACATAAAAAACTGTTACGGCTAAAATCTACTTAGCAAAAAAAAAAAAAAAAGGAGATGAAAACATTTGCCATCTGTTGAGAGCATGGAACTGGTTCCCCCATTAGGAGCTGCAATCTCAAAGCCAGGGATTAATATCCATAGCAGGGTCACCTCCCGAGGGCCAGACAGAAAGTGGATGGAAATAACCAAATCTGAGAGGTTGTTCTGGTTTGCCTGTTTAGTTTTATGTCCATTAAATACAGAACATTAATTCTCCTGAAGCCCAAATTAATTGTCACAGCTGACGATCCTAACAGGCAACGTGGTGAACTACAAAAGCTGAGAAAGATTTCTTCTAAAGCTGATGAGTACTTGGTCAACATTTTATTCTCTTTTCACATACCCACAGATACACTCAACAGATCTATAAAAGCCTGATACTAATTACTGCCTGCAATTAGAGACCCTGCTCAGGGTTAACAGTGCATGAGCACATCACACAATGTGATTTTCATGCTTTGTGCCACATCTGACCACAGGAGAAGAAAGAACATTGTCATGATGAGGAATACATAATTAAAATATATTGGCCTTGTCTTATATGCTGATACCAAAGACCAGAACGGTAATGAGGACTTTGAGTCCCAAGACACAGAGTTTGAGAGCACTGAGAGCTAACTCTGTACAGGAGCTGGATTTTCAAGCTGATAAATCTGCTTGCTGCTGCAGCAAAACAGAAAAGCCATGGCTGGTTCCAGTCTTTTGGCAGAAAGATGGATTTCTGTCCTCACATCAAACTCAATATTTGTTACTTAATAATACATTATCTGGATGAATATTTTTTGCATTTTTCATCTCTGTCCTTAACAGTCAAATAAAAATTTCACTTTTTTCAGTTCACTACCTCCAAAATATCTTTGAAAAACTACCAGAACTGGCAATGTCAGGTAGAAAAGTCATCAGACACTGGGATTTTACAACAGTGTGAAGCATTACAAAAGATCATCATCATTACAAAGTATTGTAGTCCTAATTGTAATTTCTTGCCTCCATCACTGGTCTATCTTAAAAATTCGGATAAACCATGGGAAGCAGACATTGTCCTGGTGGTCTCTGCCTTTCAAAAGTCCATTACCACAAGCAAGCACCTCCCCTTTCCTGTTAAATCCAATTCCAGCAGATCCTCAACCAACAGTTGTTACAATTACTGTAAAAGTAAAGAAAAAGAACAAGGAAAAGAAAGTAAAGCTGAAGTGGCAGGACTAGAACCCCAATTTCCTGCCAGAGATGCAAATGAGTCAAGCAGAGGCACTAAAGTAGGCACCAAGACATTAATAATTAACTCAGAATTCACCGTAACAATACTAATTATGGTGTTTCATGTGGCATTATTGAGAACATAATATGCACTTCTACAGGAAATTAATTGTAATTCACCAATAAATGTGTAAGAAAATGTGTTTTTACCAGTCCTGCTGAAGTTTAAAAGCTGGATTTAAATCTTCAGCTCGATGACATGTTTTCAGAAAGCAGAGAGAGTTCAGAAGGATTTGACAGCAGTTTTATCTACACAAGATGCAGGGCTGAGTTTCTCAGCTAAGTAGCCCACAGGGAGAGGGACGGGAGTTTTGTTGGGTATTTCAGAGACCATGTGTGATTCTTCTGTAAGGCTTATCTCTCATCTCCTAGCTAGGCCGAGGGATCTAAGAAATCCCTCTCATTCAAATCAAATATCAGTCCAACTCCTATTGTTCCTGCCCTTTCTGGAGATGCAATCCCCTTGATAAAGAAGGATGCGTGGTGCTTCCTTAAGCACTTATCAATACTGCCCCTGCAGCAGAGAGCAGCCTTGCCCAGCCCATCCATCTGAGCAGCACACACTGGCACAGGCTGGGGAGCCTGAATTTATGGAAAACAAAATATTACTGCAAGGCCTTGGGTGGTTTTTAGATGCACTTTCAGTCCACAAAGTCAAATTCAGAGGCTTATCTGAGCAGGGAGTCTCATATCCCTGACACGTGGGTGCACAGCGAATATCCTGTAGCAGGGCAGGAGATTTGATCAGCATTTCCATCCTCATTTACAACCCTCTGCACTGCTGATGTTCACCAGGGTGTTTTGAGACCCTGATTCTCTGATGTCCCCTCTGGACAGCACCTTCAGGACGCCCCAGCTCTGCACAGTCCCACGAGGGTGAGGCAGACAGAATTTGTTTTCCACAAAACTGCCCAGGAATGATACCCCCTTAAAAAGGTGCAGACACACAGGTTCATTATTCCATCACTCAGGAGAACACAAAGGCAAAATTATTTCTGCCTGGGGGCCTTTGCAGGTACCAGGTCGAAGGCAAAGTCTGCAAGAAGGGGAGTGGTGATGTCCCCCACAGTGTCCTCTCCCTCTGGCAGAAGGGGTGAAGGATTCAAGGACACACACGGAAGAGAGCCCAGGCTGTGTCATGGTACAGCAGGAGCACCTATTATCCTTTAAAAGAAAAAGATAGGTAGGAGACCTTAATAAATTTGTGACTTTATTAAGCCTGACCATTCCTTCTAAATCCCATCCCTAATTTTATTTTCAACTGCTTGTATGTCTGGATCAAAGAAAAGATGGATTTTAGTGTATTTTAAAAACTGCTGAGCTTAGAAACTGTTCTAAAAAAATTACTAATTGTATCTAGCTGAAAAAAAACAACTGAATCACTTTTTTTGAAAGTCTGGAAACAAATCTCCTTCCTACCCCTGGAAAGGGCAGGGAGGAGGAAACATCCCCATCTCCAGTCTTCAACCAGAGCAAAGCCTGCATGGCAAACGGAGGCTGTTTTGGTTAATTACTTCTTCAGGTGAGCAGACAGATTGGTCAGGATAAAATGCCAGCACTGCTGGCCTCTGCCTGGCTCCTGTTCCCTCCCTTCAGCAGCTGCTCCAGCACCAAGAGATGCTCGGTCCCCGTGGCCAGGGCAGCTCCAACTGCTTCATCTCCATCTCATGGAAAGCCATATGGAGATGAGAAAGCTGCTTCCCAAAATAGCCTGTAGGTACAATAATCTGCCCTGAAGCCAGCCAAACTCAACGTTCATTTTTATTACCAGATTTTCTCAACAGTCTCTGCTAACAAAAAAGTTGCCTCATCACATTTTTTTCGAAGAACTTTCCTTTTCAGCTCCATCTTTCAGACAGGCACACTAATCATATTCAAGGCTAGACCTGCAAGCAGGATGTAAATCACTTTACCAGCTCAGCTGCCATGTATTTAATAACTTATTCACAGTTGCAGGAGGAAAAAAAGGTGAGATTATATGGGGGGAAGACAAAGAGGGAATATAACTTCCAGGAGTTACACAGGACTTCCCATAAATTTTTACAGTATTATGGTGGAAGGAAGCCCCTTTATCATATGGCAGAGGCTAAACCTGGAGCCAGAGTTAAAATTATGTCAGTGTTTGATGCCCCTGGAGCAGGGGAGGGAATCACTGCTTGTAAGCAAGAGCGAGTGGAGGGAGAGTCAGTTTGCTGGGGATAAAAAAAAAAGGAAAATAGGAAAAAAAAAAAGAAAAGGTTTAGTTTGTCAGACAGAGCCGTACAATTGCCTGCAAATGCCAAGGAGGGCAAAACTCTCTGAAGACACGTCAAGGCCCTGATCCAGCTGTCAGCTGTTCTGGAAGGCAGAAAATGAAGGCTGACATGTGAGAGGGATCCTCACGGTGCCTGCGTGGTGCAGCCCTTCCCACCCTGGGCCAGGAGCACTGGGATGTGCTCTGCACATTTCCCTGTTAGCATGATTGACCTAATATTGGATGACTCCGTACCCAAGTGCTTATGTGAAATAATAAGCCTGGCTACTGAGCAATTATTAAATACAAGGAATTGTTAAATCCTCGCATTGTACTTATTCTAAAGGAAATTAATCATTTTGAACTCTGGAGAATACAGTTTTATAAGAAGAGAAGAAATAGCAAATACACAATAGGGTATTTAAATGCTAATACAGTCAAACAGTTTAAAGCATAGCACACATTTTAATATTGGTTTACTGAATACTAATTATGCTCTCCTAAGTAGCAGTAAGTAGCATTTATTATGAATTGTTCAAAGTATTGATCCAGATGGTGACAAGTGCAATTTCCCCTTCTCACAAATACCCTTAAAAATACATATTATCAGATTACCAATTCTTCTTAAAACATGTTTTCCTAGGAATATCCTGCTCCAGCTATCAGCAGCAGCCTGATACTTTAAAGCCCAAAACTATTCCAGCCCACTTACATGAGGTCAAAAGATAATGTTTGTTATCCACGAGCCAAAATTTACTGTCCTTTACTCAAGGCTGACGACTTTGTATGTTTTTTTGCATCTGGTCACACAGCAGACAGGATGATAGGATGGAGAGGAGCCTTGACCTTGCTCTGTCAGCACCACTGAAGCTGTTAAAACACACGGACCACGCTTTGGGATGCTCTGAAGTGGTGCTGGGCTCATCCCCATGGGTGGAGGGGCTCAGCCTGAGCTGGGACCTGCTCAGGGCACCTCAATCCTCTGTGCAAGGACTCCACAGCACAAACAAATAAAATACTAAAGCCCCTTCATGCCCATGCCCACTTTGAAAAGTGGCCTGTGGGTCATCCACTGATTTTAATTAACAGAAACTCTGCTAAACTGTGGCAAAGGAGCAAATTCAGCCACACTGTTACTAAAGCAAACTTGGCTGGGAGAGAAACCAACAGGATTTGTCCCCCAGCCTGTACAATAAAGCAACAGCTGTCACGAACATATAGCAGCTAATTCTTAAAATGCATATTTTAATAGTAATCTTCAGTTTGATTAAATACAATACCTGCTGCATTAAATGCAAATTAAATATGCACTTAGGAAATTCAATTTAAAGCTTTTCTGTTTTCTTTTATCTGTTACATCAAAGATAGCAAAAAAGTAGTGGCTTTATTTTTTTCATGTGCTTCAGAAATATAATGTGAATAGAGCTGACTTAACGGGAACATGAATGCAAAAGTAGATTCAACTCTATTAACTTTTACAATTTTGCTGCAGAAATTGTTTCTCTTGATATTTTAATTTCAACTTTGCTGATCGTGGAAAGAAGCAAGGTCAGGACCTCTGCTGCTGTTCCTCTGACTGCACAGGACCACTTAGCATAATTCAAGCAGTTGTAAAAAATTAGTACTGCACACTACGATAAATGGACTTGTGTTTGTGCTTCTAATGGAGCAGGATTAGGGTAAAAAAAAAAAGTACCACTTCTGTAGTTCAGCTGAAATAAACATTACAAAAGTCCAATTTACACTTCCAAGATTATGTGTAATGACACAATGTTTAAGAAATTATTTCAGCCTAGCATTATTCTGCCATAGAGCTGTAAGTAGGCCATTCACTACAATATCCCAGCCGTCTTTCTCAGCAGCAACAAATCACAAATGTTTTACAATTTATTTTTATCACTAAAATTAAAGAGAATAGTGCTGTGTTTACACTGTCACAAGGGTAATGTATCATGGCTGAGAAAGTAACAGAAGAATCCCAAACTGATGAAATTAGCATCATGTTCCCTATTAAAACTCATCACTAGAAACTTTACAACCCAAAACATCCACTTTTATATCTGTCAACTTGATACTAAAAAAACCCACAAACCAAACATTCTAAATAGTTCTCTTGTAATTTGCTGCTTCTGATGAGCAGGTGAAAATTCACACATACACCCCCCCCTTTTTATATCCCCCTAGACAGGCTTTCAGTTCGAAACCACAACTTTTCCAGGTGCACAGGTATTTGGGTACACACAATTAACAAGTTATTTTGTGCAAGCAGAATGGCCAAATCCCCTTCCTACACTCCCAGCACCTCCTCTTGGAAGAGGAGCTCGTCATGGCAGGTGATGCACAGTGACAAAATGGTTTTCAAGAGATTGGCAAAATGCTTTAAACTGAATATCCTGTTTGATTACAACTTCATGCAACTGCAGGTCGGTGTGAAAATGCCAGAGCCATTCAATCCCAGTGCTGCTGGAATGCTGCCAAAGCAATTAAGGTTGCTGACTTGGCCATGAAGCTGAGAATATATACAACAATTTTACACCCCATCATACTGTGGTAACGGGTACTTGCACCCACAGAGGAGGGAGAGACAACTGTAAAGTGTGGTCTGAGTCAATGCACAGAATGTTTACCGAGAGAAAACAGCTCTCAAAATGGAGATAAACCCCCTGCCACCAGTGCAGCCCCAAAACTGGGAAAAGGTTTGTGTTTTGAGGAGCCCAGGGCAGAATTCTTTTCATGTATTCATGTGGGATGCCCCCAGAAGAAGCAAGTACTGAGACACAACGCTGAGGCACAGCCTTACAAATCTGCGGATGCAGATGTAGGAACATTCACTCAGTTTACACATCTGCCAGCCCAGCTCCACCTGTCTCAGATTCCTGTTTAAGCTTCGTGTTCTCCTCCCAGCTCCCATTCCCAGTGAGGCTGGGCAGGATTCACCAGCCCAGCAGATGGAGAGGCAGCAAGCAGGGGTGTGGAGGGCACAGCTTCAAGAACACCTCCAAAAGCAGCTCTTAGTCCTGAAGCGAGCACAGAAAAGAACCAAGCAGGTGCTGGGGCAGCCCCTGGGAAGGGCTGCAGGAGCACAACCCCAGACACACAATTTCTGCACAATTTCTGGGCTTGGTGACCAGCCAGCCCATCCCAAAGAGGGGACAGCACAGAGCCACACACACGTGAAGGGGTGGATTTTCAAATGGAAGAGTGCAGAGTTTACAGCAGCAGAGCTCTGCACCAGCCAGCAGCCTTTATGTGCTGCTTAATACAATTATCAATATATGGAGGAAAAAAAAAAAAAAAAGGAAGTAAATGAGGAGTTGCCATAGCAACTGTTACCTCCATGGAATATGAAAGATATGGGACCACTCTCACCGAGGGTATGTTTTATTAATTGTTTCCTATTTTGAATGTTCAGCAAAGTTCTGCTGCTGGACACTGCTGTGCAGGCTGGCGACCTTCACTGGGCAGCACTTGCATTTTGTGGTGGGTTCTGCCTCGAGAGAGGCCCCTCGTTTCCAGTGCTGACAGAACCAAAGGCAAACTCTTCCCATCAGCACGGCAACATCTGCTCCTAATTCAAGTGCCTGCTGATGGTCAGCACCTCCTCTGCTAAATTACAACACGCTCCCAGTTTATAAACCACTAAATAACTATTACAGCAAGAAAGAGAAATTCACTCCAGTCGTGGGGATGGTGAGCTTTTAAAGACTCCTGGGTTTTCCTGTTTGTTTGTGGTTTTTTAACCAGTAACTGGTTTTGCTGAATCACAATTTCACTGATAGCTCAATGTCCATCCAAAGGATTTTGAAGCACATCCCGAAACCCCACTGCATTAACAGGACAAAAGCAGGTGTCAAAACGTTGAGCTGCTGCAGAAATGGTGCCAAAAACATGATTAAGTAAAGTTCAAGCTTTGAGGAATCCCAGCTTTTACACCATCAAATTTAGGTATGTGTCTATGTAACATTGCTACTGCTGGACAAAGCTAAAAAATTGGGGTTTGGAGAAAGAGGGGAGAACATCACTATTTCAGGATCCTGCTCAGTGTCCAGGCCACAAAGGCACAGCAGAAAGAAATGAACACATGGATAACATAGAAATTCGTTAATATAATACAATATTGGAGATGATCTTCAAAGAATACAGCATTTTGCATATAATTCTGTTTTTATGAATGGATCCCACAAGAGCAGGAAGTAAAGGGTAAAATATGAGATTTAAAAGTAGTAGGAATAGTAAAAGCAGCATAAATGAAGCAAAGTTAAATAACCCAACTTAAAATTCTATGTAGATGCCTCTACAAAACTGGATTGTGTTCATAAACTCAGAAAATTATTTAAATTCTCATTTTGGTTGAGGTTAAGCTTTGTTCCTGTGACATCAGCAGACTGTCCATCTCCATATCTGACTATTTTATTTCCTGATCAGCTTATGCATTTCCCTTTCTTTTCTTGCTGTAGTGTTCTTTAGAGATGCATATTAATTCTGCCAACAGAGACAACAGGGCCTTCATTCCCACTACCTACCATTTCCTTGAATAACAATCTAAAAAATATTTCTAATCCACAGATAATCCATTAATGTTACATTAGTGTAATGCCAATACACTTGCACGTAATATAAAATATAAACTTCTAAAAAATATTCAGTATTATCAGCTAGAAGTAGAAACAGGATGACAATGCTGAAACACAAAATAAACAAAAATTAAAACCTGACGACAACAATAAAAGCAGCCTTCATTCTCCTGTGCATCTTATTAAATGAAGCAGACTGGATTTAAATCAACCAAAGTCTGTGCTGGTTTTAAAAGGTAAAAAAAGCTCAAAAAATCAAGCTTACTCTTGGAAGCAGAGACACAGAATTCAAATCATCCTTCTAAAAAAAATTCTCATTTTGGAAGTGTCACATATTGAGCAGCCATAGCTGAACAGTAGCTGACAGTGGCAGCACAACATTCACTCGGGTTGGGTTATACCACGTGAAAGGAAAGAAATTCACCCTTATTCTTCTACCTTGAAAAACAGATTTCTTTTTTCCCCCCGTGCCCCACAAGATGTGCCCTCAGCCGTGGAACCACGCAGGAATTCTGTGTGGAAGGGCTCCAGCAGCACAGCCCGGATGGCAGCGGCTGTGCCACCAGCTCTGCTCCTCTCCACGGTGTCCTGGGTTGATGCTAAATTGTATCCCCATTCATCTGTTTCACTCAGAAATAAGTGTTGTACCTTTAAAAATTGGATCTGAGAGTGAAGAAGACACACTGGAATTCCTGAGGCAGTTGTTTTCAAAACATAAAGATAAGGGTCTGCAGTTTTTTTCGGACTCACACAGCCTGTGCTTTTAGCAGGGTGTGGACAGCACAAGAGAGCTCTCCTTTGCTTTTTGTTAGTTTTTTTGCTAGCCGAGGCAGAGAAGTTCTCCGAACTGCGTTTTTGTCCTTTTCTTGAACTTTTTTTTTCCTGCTCTGGACTAAACACCCAAAAGGGCACCAGGAGCTCAGCCCTTGGCCACCGGGCCTGGCCTGGGCCTGGCCTTTCCACCAGAGGAACCGACAGCAGCTAAACCGAGCTACAGCTACGAGAGAGACTTTCTGGCATCTCTGCGGAGCGGCGAGAGGTTTTTGTTGTTCAGGATTGTTCCTTTGTTTGTTGGGCTGGGGAGTGTTTTATCTGTTAAATAAACAACTTTTTCCACTTTCTACCAAGGAAATTTTTTTCCTATCCCGATTCAGCTAAGGGGAGGGGTGGTTCATTTAGAGGTTTGTTTGTTTTCCTTTCTTCCCCTCTCCCAAATTTGCCCTAAACCAGGACACACGGCTGAGGGAGACACGGGCAGCACAAATGTGAGGCGAGAGGGTGGCAGCGAGGAGGATGAGCACCACAGGACACTCACACCACGCTCTTCCCTCCAGGCACAAGGCGCCGCTTTCCCCGCCACAGCAGCTGTGCCAGCAGGAGCTGCAGCCCTAAAAAAGACACACATATCCCTGTTTTCTCCTTTCCGAGTGTTTCCTGTCCTAACTTTCTGGCTTGCTTTGCTGCCAAGGCTGAAATAACATCGCTCTGTGCATCACATCATTTTAGGGAGAGCTGTGATCTCCCGCGCTCGCCCGCCAGACGGGAGCTGTGAGCAGGCGCCTGGTGCCGGGGCAATCACAGAAAAGGGAAAATTTGCCCCTTAAACACCCCTGAACTCATCTCAGCACCCAGGGCAGAGCAGAACAGCTCAAGGAAGAGGTTGTCAACCCACTGAGATGTGTCCAAATGTAACACACCCCACCTCCATAGTAAGTGTATATCATTATTTTATCTGAGCAGAGCACCACCATCCTCTGCTCCTCCCCGATCCTCAGCGATCTGGAAATCAAGATGATCTCCCAGGACATGAGAGAGTTGTGCTCCAGACTTACACAAGGAGAAGGGAAGGCAAGCCAGAGACTTTCAGATTTTGAACTCTGTGCTTGTAGGTGACACAGAGGACAAAGAGATCCTTCAAGCACAACATCCTTCCACAGCTCTCCTACTCCCATTCAGCATCTCACCACTTCTCCCACAAGGGTCTGAAATTTCTGGATGAACTCTGATAGAAAGGCTTATCTGACACTACTTTTCTTTGTCCTGCTCTGACAATGTTTTTTGGCAAGTTTTGTTGGTTTTGGCCTCTCCCCCCACCCCATTTCACACGAGGAAAAACAGAGATGGGGCAAAAAAAACACTTTAAAAGCATGTCAATCCAAACAGAGAATCCGCTCTGTTTGCCAACTTGGAAATCAATTATTCATGTTATTCATGCAGCCAAACTTGTAGGCAGAAAGAGATTGTCAGCTGAATTTCCTGATGGGACACCACAAATGCCACATTGTCCCACAAACCCTTCAGCAAAGGCACTGACCCCATCTCCATTAGGGATGACTTCCAGCAGTGCCCAGCTCTGGGATCTCTAGGGATGGGCAGGAGAAACTCTGCCCTGACAGACTCCCAGCTCCATGTGCCACAAACAGCCACAAAATCACTCAGGAAGGGGAATGAGGGCACCTCCACTTCACCTCATCTTTATTTCAGCATGGAGCAGAGCTCCAAGGGACTGCAAGGCACCAGGAGAGGCAGAGAGACTTCCCTGTGCTCACACAGCCACGAGGCCTTTTTGATGTCACACACACACTCTCAGTGACTGATGACGGCAAAAGTGGGTGTCAGGATTTGATGGTTTAAGTGAAAGACACTTCAAGGGAGAAGAAAATGTTCAAATTATAAAAAAGGCCCATTTCACTCATGCACTTTAAAATGGCAATAATCCATTTGATGCCGAAAAGAAGAAAGGAAGAAAAGAATCAAAGAACAATAAGAAAGATGCTCTGGCTTATAATTGCACTCTCTTCTCTACAAAGTCTGTAGCCCTTTTTCTTCCTGCTCTATCCTGAATCTTCCACAGCTGCAAAGCCCTCAAGCTACAGAAAGGTTTCAGTCCAGTAATACTGTCTGTGGCTTATTACAGCTGAAGATCCATGATGAAGAGCTGAAATATCCTCAAGTTTGCACACTTGAACAACACTAGAGATAAGAACAAACTTGAAAATCCTGGATAATCCTCACTTTACTAATAAGCAATTTTATCTAAATCCTTCTTTAAAAAAATCGTGCTTCCCTGAGTGATGCTGGGGGAAGGAAGTTACCACGTCCAATTTCCAGCTCTATTCAACCAGTATTAACCTGAGCTCCTGCCAAGTCTTGGGGGCTCTTTGGTCCTCCTCATCTCAGCTGCCAGGGGTTTCATCCTCATCCTTTCTCCTGACACTCTGAGGTTCAGCTCTCTCCAGGCTGCCTCCCTACGGTGCCAGGTATCCCACTCCCACTGGCTGCCCTAATGCAGACTCCCATCTGCTGCATCACAAAATACTCTCTCAGCACCCTTGAGAGGCAAAGAAGTGCAATTAGCTTCTGTGTCTCTGGAGCTGCAGCAAAGGAAGCTAAAGAGAGAGATCTGCAAAGACACTTCTATTTTGAGGCCCTTAGCTTTGACTAAACAGGTTCCTTTTTCGAGTACCCAGAGCAGACCCCACAGCACCCAGTGAAGCTCCCTTGTCTCCATTCACAGAGAGGCTCTGCTTTCTCACCTGGCATTTTTTGGGCTAGCACACTTGCACCTGGTGAGAACAGATCAGAATTCTTGGAGGAAGCACAGCTTCATGCAAATTATGACAGTTAATTAATCAACATATTCCAAACCTTTCACTGAATGCAAAACACTCGCCAAAGGACCCTCCAGCAAGCATTGCCTCACAGCAGGACAGGCACACACGAAAGAAAGGCACTTTTTTCTTTATCTCCACCCAGTAAAGTCTTTTGAGAGGCTTACAACATGATAAGATCCCCAGGAAACTGCAACAACACCCACACAAAACCTGTCACAGCCCACAGTCCAACTCTGAGTCCAAGGGATGCACTTCTAACAGGAGGAGCTAGAGTGGGTCTTGGAGCCTAAGTCCAGAGCACAAATTCAAACACCACACCACTCAAGCTATTAATCCAGAAACGAGCCCAGGAAGCAGCTGACAAGCTGTGTCTGACTGCTATGAAACTGTCCAGGCAGTTTCAGTGACAGGGCAGCACAGCCACCCTCACACACCTGACTCCTTAAACCCCAACAGCAGCACGGGGACCCACCCGTTGGAAAGAGGGGGGAATGGGCACCAGCAGCTGGCCCTTTCCAGGAGGCAACCAGGAGCTCTGCTGGGGTGAGGCAGGAGAGCTGGGCACTGACTGCATCATGCTGTGGAGCTCTGGGCTGACCTGCAGAGCTCCCAGGGTGTCACTGCAGTGACAGCTCAGCTCTTCAGAGGAGAGCTGGAGAACAAGCACAGCCTGAAAACGTTTGCACTGTGGAAACTCTGCCTGGCTTCAGTTTTAATTTTGTGCCCTTTTTAGAGGATTAACTGTGCAGCACGGGACTGCATTCCAGCTGGCTCTGCTGTGGCAGAGCCGATCCAGCAGCAGAGCAGGACTTTGGATCACATCGGGATGTCCTGATGGTGGGACACGTTGTGTCCTCACATGGCTCCTGGAGCCGGGCCCCAAATCAATGCAGCCACATCAAAAAAAGTGCACTCAGGTGTGCAAATGTGGTTGGAAGGTTTGCTGGGTGAAAAACAGCACCACAGCACCTCACATGTGAAAACCTCTGCCTGCCTCTCTCTGCCCCAGCCCAGCAAGATGTAATTGTAATACAGGGGATGAAAGACAATAATTAGTTCTGAAAATAAATTGAGTACAGTTAAACAATCTCCTTGCTGCAATCTTCAATTAAAAAAAAATGAAAGGAAATGAATGAATAATTCCTTTCCTCCTCGGGGAATAAGGGAAACCAGATCTTCAGAAACAGGGAGTATAAACAACAAGGCAAGATCTATTCCCAAACAAATTCATCTACAAGGCAAATACATTAGAACTTTTTTTTCCATTAAAACATATTTGTTTCTCAGCTTATGAACCAAACAGAGCAAATTGCACATACATTTGAAATTCTACATTAAAAATGTGTGCAAACATTTCCAATAATCAAGATGACTGTGAAATGTTTGTGCCAAGTATTTCAATAGCTCTTCTTCATTTGAAGATGGTTCATATCCATCACATGCTATTGGTTCCAGGCCCAGTGTTTCAGCCTGAAGTACTCAAACATCATGAGTCAGTTCCCCTCAAAATCATTTCAGAGACTTAAAATGAGACAATATACATAATTCTTGGGTTCGTTGGAAACTGCCTTTTATCTTACAGGAATATACATCACTCATTTTCAGGCTGATATTTTTCTTAAAAAGTTACAGAATTTACAACAAAAATTAATACATTAAATGTGAAAAGGGCCATGTTCTCACATTAATGTTATTCCATGAACTGGAGGGTTAGAACACCATTTATTATGAGGCAACCCTGAAGGGCAGCTTGCTGCTCCTTGATTGTGAAGAGGATTTGAAACCTTCCAGATTCCCACTCAACTGATTTGGTTGCAGGGAGTAAAATTCAGCAGGCAGGGGACCAGTGTCACCCCACGATGACAGTGGCACTGCATGGGACCCTAAGTCACTGATCTGCCAGGTAAATAATGCCCCTGGCAAGGGGAACAGATCCCTGGAATGGGGCATGTCAGAGAGCAAACACCCCTAGGCAAGCCCCTATTTGTGTTTAATCTGGGTTATGCCTTTGCACTGTCTCTTTTTCACATTCCAGCTCATTACTTTTGTCCCTGGCATTTTCTCAGCAGCCATCACCACATCTTGTGTCCAGCCTTGCCAGGCTGTGCCAGCTCCAGGCTGCCAGAGACAGCCACGCTGCCTGAACATGTCAAACAGCAAAATTGTGACATTTCAGCCTGCAAGAAGCTTTCACAAGCTTAAAACCTCACAAGCTGAAAGTCCCACACTCAAAACCCAACACAACAGCACACCAACCCTCCAAACGAAATGAAAAATAAAGTGCCAAGAGCTCATCATGCATAGGAAGTAAGTGAATGCAGAGTTCTTCAGGGATTTTATTTAAAGTCAAATGCTCTCTGTCTCCTTGATAGGCAGAACCCGTGCCTCTACCCTTCCAAATAGCAGCACAAACAACATGAAAAGCTGCCCAGATATTTTTCTTTAATCTCAGCCTTAAGACAGCCTATTGTCAGTTCTGTTTGTTTAAAGCCAGAGAAGCTCAGGATCAAAATATTCCTGCAAAGTAACCATTCTACAGCCTGTTGGACAGCAGTGTTATAAAAAAAGGGAAAGGGAAAAATCTCACCCTTAAACTCGCCAGTGTTTGCAGGGGAGGGCTGCATAGAATTGTCACAATAAGTTAATATGACAGTATAAAAGCCAATACTCACCCTGGGATTACACAATAAATAGACTCCATTAAACTACTCTGTAAACCCTCCTGTGAGAAATTTCGCTTTGATCCAGAACTTAATACGAATTATTTAATCATAATGAGATGGTAATAAAACAGCATCACCTGAATAAGCTATTTTATTACCTGTTTCATAATTAGCTCTTCTTCATTATAATTCTTTCAGATCCTGGAAACTATGCTAAGGCACATGGAAAATACAGAGGTGACTGATGACAGCCAATGGGGCTTCATGAAGGGAAAACAGTGCTTGAGAAATTTGGGGGCCTTCTCCAAGGGGATTACTGTGATGGTGGGTGAGGGCAGAGTGACTGACATCGTTACCTGGGCTTGTGACAATCATCTGCCACTGCCCTGCCCAACATCCTTGTCCCTAAACTGGGCAGAGGGGGTTTGGGGATTTTTTGCTGGGTTAATTTTCCTTATCACAGTCACACAAGGCCCTGCATTGGCACCAAGGAAGTGACAGCAAAATCCCAGAAAAACAAGATCTCTCCTGAATTTGAGTTCACAGCAGAATCCATGATTTAACCCGTCTCTACTGATGATAACACATTTTATTTTTTTCCCCAAAGACTAAGAAAATTTGGTTGCAACTTTTGAGAGAGTCGATCCTCTGCCTCCTCCCACCTTGGGCCAAATGTCAAGTTTCTGCACCAAAGCAGGGTTACACAGGACCTCAAAAACTGAAAATTTAAGACACAAGCTTGGAAAAACAGCATGTTTTTCCATTGTTGAGTATGACTGGACAACTGCTACTGAAACTATCCAAAAACTACCTGGCACACACCACACAAAATACTGACATGAATGATTAATTGGAATTTTCCAAAGTTACCAATGGACAGCGTCAAGAATCCTTAAAATAGCCTTGGACCCTTAAAAAGCCCTGAAAATAAGGGCAAAGCACATGCATACACCAAGCTATTTAAAAAATAATGTGACATAATAAGATTCTACATTTCTGAAGCAGATTTTTGACCACAGAGATTTATAACCAGGTGCCTTCAAAGAGGACCTCACGATTCTTAGTGACCATACACCCTGGACAGCTGCACACCTCTCAAACGAGACTACAAAATCAGTGTTCCACCCTTTATTTTTCCTTTACTCTAAAACTTTATTTAAAGACTTGAAATCTTGCCACTACAATGAATTTTTTCTCCGTGTCCACACCTCCCTCACGTGTGTTTTCATATAGATTCCAGAAAAGTTAAGAGTATTAGAATAATTTTGTAACACTTTGGTATTGATAAGTTCCTTTAGCGTAACACGAAATCCATCAGAGTAATTTTTTTTTTTCCTAGAGCTCATTCTGAGACTTCAAAAAAGCATTAAGAGATAACTTGACAAGCCTTTAAATGCTGTTGAGCTCCTAACACAGAATTCCTGCCAGAATCCAAAGCCCTGGCTGTATACATGGGAAGTGTTAGGCAAGTTTCACTCCAGTAAGAATGTAATTGGATTAAAGCACATCATTTGATAATTTTGCAGTTAGTAACTGAAATAAGCATGTAAGTAATTTCAATTTTGCAGAAAAGTAGTCTTCTTAGTGGAGTCGTACAATTTGTTAGGGAATTATTTTTAGGAAATTTTGAAAGACAGTGCTATTTAAAATCACATTAAAGATGTAACCAAAAAAAAAAAAAAAAGGAAAAAGTACAAAATTCTGTCAATATCTCAATTTGTGAATTAACCAGCTCTTGATATTCAACTCTACTAGAGTGATTATGGGCTACAGCCAAGAAGGGGCATGTGTGATAAATATCTCTTTTTATGCCTCCATAAAATGCTCTTCTATCATGAATAAAAAAAAAGTAGATAAACAATCTGTGATGACAAATTAGCATTTAAAATTTCTAGGCTATCTAACCTCCTCTGCACGTACTCTGAACAAATACTAATAAAGTGTTGAGCTCTACAATGAAGCTGTTTGGGTAGCTAAATAGTGATGGAGCAGATGCTTAATATCAGCCTTTAAGCCTCAAAATGTACAAATACAATTAATTGCCAGCCCAATTTTGGAGGTTGAGTTGTTCGAAAAAGAAGTGTCTTTGAAATTCTGACTGTAGGCAGAATTTTTCTTTTGGAGGGGGAAGAGTAGTGTGTTGTTTTAGCACAATTAAAACCTTTTTAGTGCAAGCATCACCTTCACCTGTGTTCTTCCCACCCCAACCACTGGTACCGAATTCTTCTTACTGAGAATCTTTTTGTTACGTGGAGAAAGTCAGAGTCTGAGCAACACGGATTGTATTTTTTTTTAAAAGGACAATTGCACCATTCAGTTGTGCACAATGTAAGCAATTTGAGGTTATCAGTCTGTTTGCATGTGTTTTCACTGCACTCAGCACAATGAAACCCTGACCTTAATTACTGGCTATCATCATAAAACTACCACGGTTACTACCAGCAGCACTGAGTCAGAAGCTTTGTTTTATACATGATTACTAGCTGGTGAACCTTCCCTGATCAAACTGAGCGGAGCAGTGCTGAAAATAAAATAACCATTTAAAATAAAATCAGTTTTCATAGTCTAAAGTGCTGCTGGAAATAGGACAATATAAGCTATTCATTCCCGACACCGCTGCTGCGAGTACAATCTATGGTTTATAATTAACAGATATACAATACTTTTCCCCTGCTACTCCTTTTTTAAGCTCTCCTACATTTATGACTGTGCTAATTCCCAGTGGAAGTGCCTACACTGCAATGCTGCTGAAACTCCCCTTGTAGCAGAGTCCTGCTAATACACGGCATTGATCCAGCAGCAATTGCTGCCTGGCTGGGAGCAAAGTGGCTCATTCCTGGTCTGCATTTCCCCACTGGGGCCCAGGGTACCCCTGCCTGGGGCTGTGGGATGTGTGCAGACCCCGCTGCCAGCAGGGATGTGCTCCTGGTGCCACGGGCACAGGAGGGGCTGGGGCTCTGCTCCCTCCCTGCGACCCAGACTGGGGAAAAAAAAGCCACATCAGCACCAAATCCAAGGCAGCATTTCAGACAGGTCCGTGCACTGGGATGCACTTGGATCCTCCCCAGTCTTTCCCCCTTGTGAAGGCCACTGGAGGGGTGATGCCACCCGAGCTCCTGGCAGGTGAAGGAGGGATGGAGAAGGATTATTATATCCACATCCCTTTAGGCTGCACATTCTGGAGACAGAATAACTTGGTACTACTTGGCATGTGGCCCACAAGAAAGAAAAATTCAGCAGGTTTTAAGGAGATCTCTTCCAATCCCTGCCCAGTCACACCTCTCAATAGAGGGGAAGAAAAGAAAGCCAGGAAAGGGTTGAATTACACTGCCACATCCATCACTCTGAACTCCATCAATTTCTTTATTTCTTCTGCACAATGAAGAGCTAAGTACACACCTTAATTTTGCTGACACTAACCCTGCTCAGTAAATAAGCATTCTGTATCAATATTTACTTCCCTCTGCACAATAAACCACTGCTGGAATTCAAATCCTCCTCTCTCCCTTTCAGAAGTCTCGGCTGCCCTGAAAAAAATCAATCAGCTGTAGCAGTCACTCCTGAAGGGTTCATAATAGCTCAGCTAAGGCACTGGACAAACCTGAAGATTATCATCCAAAAGCCAGTTCCCTCTAAATGACATTTCTTCTTCAATTTCTCACCAGCTACCTGGGACAGGCATCAGGCCCTGTGCATTTAGCAAGGCTCAAGGAAACACCCAGACACAACAAACAGGCTCAACCTCCATCCCAACCTCGTGCAGCTCTGATGGGCTGTGGGGGATCCTTCCAGCTGGTGGCAGCCCAAAGGTCAGCAGCTGGCAGGCTGGGGTTACCTGTTTGCCACCTGGAGAACAGCCCACAGCAGCAGCAGAGCCCACGAGAGCTGCTACAGGCAGCAGCAAGGACAGGGGTGGAAAGCACAGAAAGCTCCTGCCTTTCAGTCATACCAGTGCTTTGGGGTTTTGTTTGTTTGATTTTTGTTTCTCCCCCTTAAATACAATTTCCAAGGGAAGCTTTGCCCCTGCCGGAAGGGGAAAGGAGAGTGATTCAATTGATAAAAACAGATTACCTTTTACCAAGTTAAATAAAAGCCAATAAAAATGAAATACCAATGCACATGGCAGATTTATGCTAACCACTTCATTGCAAGACAGACACACCTGGGTATGATATTAAAAAAGATCAAATTAAACTTTTGTGACTGCAACAGCAGGTGACAGAGCAGCACTTTCCCTTACAACATCTTGTGACTATAAAGTATATCCTTGCCTTCTACATGAACTCATTTTCAACCTTCCTGAGAGAAGTAAATACTATTTCCTGCACTTCTGCATGACCTTGCACACATCTGTGGGGAAGGGGAAGAGGGTTGACATCAAAACCAGCTCCCAAACCCAGGACCTGCTTTTCAGGGATGTTGCTGACCAGATTCCAGAGCTACAGCTTCTACATAATGTTAAAATTTTGGGTTTGCAGTGTCCCAGTGCTGCAGCTGAAGCTGTGCTCCAATAATGTGTCTGTAATGAAAACACAAACCATGTAAGGGGCCTCCTGCTTAGACACTATGAACAGTTTGACCTTTTTCACCATAGCCAGCACCACGTCAGAATTCTTTTATTAGCAGAAGTCACAAAGGTGTAGGAAACAGTAAGATCTCATATTATGTAAACACTGGGGACAAACAGCTTAATGTCTAACAACAGCAGGCACTATAAATGTGACAGCTTGGGGTGAAGGGTGTTTAGTTTATTATTCCTGAAAAGTCATTATTACTTCAGCTTTATTTACACACACAACTGAAAGCATCACATTCTTGCTCGCGCTATGCAGGAATCGGTTTTTCCACTCCCTGGAAATGAGATTTCTCCCTCTGTACCACAAGTGCAGTGTTCAAGGCTAAGATGGAGACAACCAACCAAAGGCTGCAGATCTGTCACTCAGGCAGTGCAGAGAACCAATATTCCTGAGCATGGGAGTTGCTGGATTTTTAGCACCCCACCATCAAACGTGCTGTGACAGCAGCTCCCACAGGTGCCTGCCCAGGCACCCACTGATTTCCCCGGGTGTTTACAACCAGAGTGGGGCCTGAGCATCAAGGAAAGAAGCACTTCCCACCCCCGCCTCGATTTTGTGAAACGTCTAAATTCAATTAGTTATGCTCTCTCTCTTCTTCCACAGCCTATGCAGTTGATTTCACACTGTGACAAATGCAGCCTGGCTTTGAATTTCAGCAGAGAAAGTTGACTGCCCAAATGCGTGCAGAAAGGAAAAAGCACAGTGATGCAATCATGGCCAAGGTGAATTAATTTAAATTTTAAATCAACACTTGTAAAGCAGTTTTTTAACACCACTCACCTTGGCTTTCCTCCCTCCAGAAAGAAGCACCATTTTAAGCAATCAGAAAATCCTCAATTTCATGTTTCTGGTTATGTACACAACATTTTCTATTTTATATCATCGCATCACGGAGAATTGCTGGAGATTAGGTGTCTGTTTACCTGTAGGGCTGTTGGATTCCAGGGCAGGATGTCCAAGCTGAGGATGAACAGTCCTTCAGCCCACTGGGGACTTCAACAAGCAAATGTTTAAATGACTTTATGAACAGTACATGGAAAATTGTTCTGAGGAGGAGGAGGATGCACAACTTGCTCTGGGAAGCATCACCAACACATTTTTGTCTTACAGTGCTCTCTTCCTTCCTGCTAAACTTGCACTTGCCATCAGCCCAGCACTGCTGGGACACCAAGCACACCAGCCCCAAGCAGCTGCGGAGATAAGGAGCTCTCCTGCTCACCTGGGTTAGGCAGGGCCAAGGAGAAGTCACACATTTTGGGGCCAAACTGAGAGCAAAGCCAAGAACACAGATCCCAGCAGTCCCTTGACCTTTTGCACTTGTCCTCCTGTTCAGCTGAGCAACTGCAAACAAGCACTTCTAGGCCACCCTTACAAGCCTCACAGAATATTTCTCCACTTGCCCTTTTATCTGAGACTTAGTATTAAAAAGGCTCTTTGAAAATTACTTTTGTCTATTTAATTAATCTTTTGCCCATATAAAAATCTTAAAGTGATTATGAACACATTCAATTTTACTTTCATTGATTTATCTCCATCTGATGACCTATTTTATCTTTTATAAGGCTCACAATAGCAGAATTGGGTCATAATGTGAGTAATACAGCAGAGTAATGTACATTTTGGTGAACCCTGGTATTAAACCTCTCATTCCTCTCTGCTCTGTCCCAAATGAAGCCTATCGCAGCAATAGGACCTGGATTGATTGGTCCAAGCTGTAAATTGAACTGACTCAACCTAATTTGTACAGCCCTAATCCTGACATGCAGTGCACCAAACCCAATCCCAACGAGGGAGTCCCACAGAACTCCTGCAATGACCAAAGTGGCCACAGCAGCATGGTGGGAAGTTTTAGGAATGACATGGAGAAAATGAGAGGAAAAGGAGGTCACTTGAGGCCCAATGGGGAACGGTCAGAAAAATTTCAGAGCAGAACTTGCAGTGAGGCAGGAGCACTAAAGCTGGACTTCATTTTCAGCTGGAAGTCCAAGGAACTGATTCAGCTTCCTGGAAGTCTCCACCACCAGAAACGAGTGTCCTTGCAAAACTCTGAGCATGGACACAGCCTGGGATCCCCCAGCTTTGGACTGAGGATGAGGCCCAGGAAAGTCAGTGCCTGTGAAGGGCATTATTTGGTTTGCTGCTAAGTTCCCAAGTCCCAGAAGTCAAGAGCTGCAGTCTGAAATCAAGATAAAACGAGCTGTATCTACTTTGCTGCAGGCTGCTTATCAGCAGCGTGGAGACATCCCAGAGACTCATTATATACAATATACATGAGAGATGTGGAAATAGTTCCTTCCAATTTATTGTAGTATCAATGTCCTTAGGTGATAGATTCTGCCTTTGTGAATACTATTAAGAACACTGGCACCAGGAGCCTTCTGAAGACTTCTTTTTCCAGGTGAGATCCACCTCAATTAACCCAGTGAGTACAGGGGAAATGAACTTTATAGGCTGCTATTCAGAAGTTGCTTGAATTTCATTTCAAACAGAAATTCATCACCATGGGTGAATTCACCCACTTCACAGGGTTAATAAAAAACATTCACAGCACTCTGGCATCCTTGCACAATCAGACCTTCAGGTGAAGTTGAAGTTTTGCATCCAACTTGATGCTTCACTGGGAGACTGCCATTCTCCAGCATCTTTCACTGGGTATTTCTTGTATTTTTATAGTATTTATGAACACATTCATCTGTTAATAATAACTTAAAGGGCAGTATTTGAAAGTTAACTCTAGATTTAATACACTGTCTCAGCTTAGATGAATTGAATGTTCAGCTGCTGCTGCTACACCAGTGCATTTGGTATTTAACTTTATGCAATGATGATAATGGACCATCATGGCATTGAAAATGGAATTCTTTTCTTCTTCACACCTTCTAGTTACAGCTCACTACAGAGAAGGAAATACAGTATTTTTACAGTAACCACCCATCTGTCTCCTCTTGATTTACAGACCAGAAACCCAACAAAGTCTCAACAAATATTGAGAAATACAGATTTTCTCAGCATGCAGCCCCCACAGACTCCACCATGACCCTGGTGGGTCAGGCAGCACACAAACAGAGATGTGGGGTCCTGTACCTACGAGGGCCCCTGCCTCTTTTCCTCCTTTCCTGAAAACACCACCAGAACAGGTTTTCATCCATCTTTGTCTGTTCCCACAATTTCTTGCTCCCAATCCCAAGGCTGCACCTCCAGGGACCAGCAAAGCCTTTTTCCTAAGCACAAGAGAAATGTCTTTCTGCCACTTCTCAGGTCTGCTGATGTCACAGACAGAAAGGGAAAAGTTTGCTTATCCCTACTTGATTAAAATTAATGTTACCTCTGAACACCACACAGAGGTATTATTACCCAACCGAGTCTTCAAGGAAAGAGAAAATCCCATCAGCTTTATTTTGTCAATCTCTGCAAAAGTCTGTAATTCTTTTTAATACCTTCTGCCCATTGTACTTGTGGAAACTGTTAAAACTGGAACAGGTCCCCAAGTAGCGTGCAATAGCCACAGCCACAGAAGATATTCTGAGAACATGGAAATACTGCATGTCCTCATTTTATCTCTCATTTATGAAACAGCTTCAAGAGGCCCTCTCTAGAACTCAGTGAAGAGGGGAAAAACCCTTACATTCACTATGCAGAGAGATGAGTCTTGAGATGTTAAACACTACAGACACTCAGTGAAAGGGCCTTTTGTTTCTTTCCCTTATTTAAAATGCCAGTTTTTATATATACACTACTATATATACATTTGTATTAGTATACAACACATATACTAGGATATTTATATATATTTAGTAAGCAGTCAAAAACAATCCCAGCCCTAAACTTCAAGAATCCATTCTGTTTCAACCCATTTTTAGGATAACAAGATAGAACTTTTCTGTGGCAAAACAGAGAACTGTTCTCACTGCAGCAATCACCAATTAACAAAATTACTTTTTCACAATGGTTGCTGCCTCGTTCACCCTTCACATCCTCCGTAGTGTTGCATTGTCAGATATGAAAGAAAAATGGATGTTACAGGTGTTGTTTAAAAAGCAGCAATAATGCATCTCAGAGAATGTGGCAGTTCATGAAATAATGATGCCACAAGGGTTCACAGAAGAGCAGGAATTGTGTATGATCAATTCTAATCTACTACAGGTGTGATTGTCTCTTACTTAATAAAAGCAAGGCAGGATTGAGAAAACAGGAATGTTTTCCATTAGGACAGGAAATGGAAACTGGCATTTTATGCCAGGCTATATTTCAAAGTGGAGACACAACTCTTCATCAGCCAGAATCCTTGAGAAACCCAACCAATATTGTCATTCTG
Organism: Thryothorus ludovicianus; assembly: GCA_013397245.1. Taxonomy (NCBI): domain Eukaryota; kingdom Metazoa; phylum Chordata; class Aves; order Passeriformes; family Certhiidae; genus Thryothorus; species Thryothorus ludovicianus. The sequence goes on from VZTB01012399.1 coordinate 1,776,447, forward strand.
ACAGTAAACCTCAGCCTCTTTCACAGACATAAGACAGAAAAGACAATGATCATATTTAATTTTCATACAAAATAAATGTGTACTATCTGCTGTCACCCTTAACGTCAGCTACCAGAGTATCTTTTTTTTGTGCAATATAAATAATTAAAAGAAATGTTCTTATCATGCAAATCTTCATGTCTCATGCATGTGGTGCCTTTCGGATGTGTTTTAGCTTGACTAGAATTAAACACTTCTTTAGTAAAATCCAATTTCTCGGCTGTTTTTAACCTCAGCAGTACCTGGCTGGCCAAGATGTGTCTTTCCAAGTGCCTACCCCAGGCTGAAAGCTCTAGCTGAAGGTCAGGGTGAGTAAAACATTTGCATGCATTAAAAACTTTTCTTTTAAAATCTTTTCTTTTAAAAGAGATGGCATCTGCAGCGTTTTGAGCAATGGCTGGGAATTTACCAGAGGGAGCTTTGAACACGAGAGAGGCCCTTCCTCCAGTCCTCTGGAAACTGGGATGGATCCCACAACAGCAGCACATTTCTGTATTTCACTGCTCAGTATTCCACGGAGCTCCAGGGGAAAACACAGAGCACTGACATGAAAGGAGGAATGGGTGAGGGCAAGGCAAGAAGTCAGGAAAAGAAGGGTTAGAGGTGAGCAGGACAAGGCTGCCAAGGAGGGCAGAGGCTGGAGAAGGGAAGGGATGTTCACAGAGGTGAAAAGGGTGGAACAGGCAGGGAGATCACAGAGTCCAATCAAATGGTCTCCAGGACACACCTAATTAAGAATGGAGTCCTTCCTCACCTTCATCAGTGCCAGCCTGGACAGAGGAAGGCAATCTTTCCACTCCTGTCTGTGATTTCATTATCTTAAGTGCAGGGGCTAAATATTCACAGCTGCAAATGGACTCAGTGGGAGCTGCAATCTGCTTGTGTAAAGTGCTGTACATTGCTAAGTAAGCTGAAAAAAACAGGTCCAAGCCATCTCAGATTGGACACCTGAAATTAATGGGTAGTTTTGACCTTAATCTCTTGTTGGTCAATTCAATCCTACAAGGTGGGGGAAAACTGGAACTCCCTTACCTCACAAGTAGTTCTAATTCAAAAAAAGACTCCCAGGTGCTTATGATCCAGTCAAATACTAAAATGATGAGCACTACAGAGGAGCCCAAAAGGAAATTAATAATTCTGTCTCCAGTACATGGTTTGAATTACAAGCAGAAATAAGGCACAGGGGACACATTGATTAATGAAAGGAAAACAAAATATTGAATAGTCTCACATTAATTGAGCCTCCTTGTTTCTGTGCACTGAGGCCAGGGTCCTGTGCAGAAATAGCATGAGACCATATAAATGCTTCACTGTAATGCAGATGCACATAAGATGCAAATAAATGTTGCACAGACAATCTCAATTTAAGGCTTTCCTAAGGTTTGCTCTGTTTAGCTGCCTTTCTAATATCCTCTAACGCAGGTATTTTTGCATGTAACAACTTGCTGAGAAACATACCCTGGGAATGCTGAAAGGGCTGAATATTTCCACCAGATAAATCAATTTCTAACCTCACCCACACCAGTGCCACTGGAAAGTGTATTTGACACATGATTTATACAGATTCAACGCTTTAAACATTCAGGCACACCCCTGGTTCTTTCTGATCAGCTAATTGAAAATACCACCTGCACAAGAGCCCCTTTGAATTGAAATAAGTTTAAGGGCAATATTTTTACACAACAGGAAAAACAACAGTGTCTATTCAATTAGGAAGAGGTGCATGTTTAAAGTACATTTTGCAAACTGTGGCAGCAGGGTGTTATATGTGCCATTAAAGGTACTCAGCAGCAACGACTTCTGAACTTGGTAATTTTCCTCTTAGTATGGTCATAGTAATACACTTGTAAAATGGAAATACATTTCAAGGAAATAGCCCAGAGGTTATATATATATGGAATATATCACTGAGCTAATCACAGTAAAGGAATATCATAGGAAATATTAAAGCCCCAGTGATAACTGCCCCAAGTATTTAAAGGAGCAATGCAGAAAATGCTGCTGTAACTCAGCCAGGGCTCTGTCTGAAACTGACTCTGCATTTCCCCCCGATTTAAGGGCTTTATACCGAAATATGCTGACTTCTCACCTAATTTGGGATTATGACTGAATACATATGAACTCTACTGTCCAACCACTTTCACTTCCTGAGTGGTAACTCCCACAGCTGGTGCTTTGAAAAAGCAAAACCAGGACAAATGCAGGGTCAAGACCAAGGCAAGGCGGTGCCTGCAAAGTCTTTTAGGACAAAAGTAATGTGTTTAATTAAGCACAGCATCCTGTCCACCTCTGCCCAAAACAACACAAATCAACATGCGCTCGGTCTGCCCAGACATGGTTTTCTCTTTCTCTCAAGGTGAGGGACCAGATGAATTTCACCACACTTGCTGCCTCCTCTGAGGTTCAGCCAGCACTGAAGAGCTTTAGTTTTGGCAGATTTATGCCACTCTTAGACCACAAATGCAGCCTCAAGACCTTCTGTGCTGCACCAGCTGCCACCTGCCCTCATGCAACTCCTCAGCAGGGCACCTCAGGAGCTACAAAAATGGGCCAGTCCAGCCTGAAGAGACTCAGCACTCTTTCTAGGGGCTGGGACATGCTGTGTGTGTGGATTTGTCTGCTGAGAAACCCACAGCATTCCCAGGGAGGGGCGACAGGATGGAAGCAGCTGAACCACAGCAAGGCAAGTCCTGGCACCATCTCCACACAGCCACAAACAGAGCCCATGGGTGGGGGACATTCCCAAATGTCCAAGGAAGGAGCAATCCCTGCTTGGAACAGTGCTGTAAGTACTCTCAGAAATCCTGAGAGTGCTGCTCAACCACTCACAGAACAGCCAGGGTGGGAAGAGCAGGGTCTGTGCCCTGGATGAGCAGCACTGAAGGGCTTCTGAGAGTGCCTGTGCCCAGACAGAACAAGGTGATGCTCTGGAATAATGCCCAGGAACAGAAAAAAACCCAAAAAACTGTAGCACAATGTATCAGCCAGCTTGCCAAAACCGGCCCCAAAGTGCTCCCCATCTTCCCAGGCTCTCATTTCCCTGACCCTGTCCCTCACCAACAACCATCTGCCCCAGAACTACCAGACACTTTCTAAGCAGCAAAGATTAGATGGAATTTCCTTGCTGTGGTCAAAAGCATGAGAGAACTATTTGGTGTCTTCTAGGAATTGAAAATAAAACAAATCTAATTACAAAACCAGTGTAAAGTGCTGATGTACTGCTGCATTATCTGAAAGATGGTTATTATAATCAAGAAAGCTCTGCTGTACTCTGCTATCTCCTAATGAGAGACACTGCAAAATGTTATTCCAGATTTTGTCAGGAGGAAAGAAACTCCTTCATTACTTTTTATTTTTTTATGTATAAATTGGATTACACACATACCTGACACAAACACCATCTTTACTGGCTCTGTGTCTTGGATGTCAACAGGTACCTCTTGCAAAGAGAAGATGCTAAAAAAGTTTTAATATGATGCCAGTACAGATATTTTTCTACTTCAGACTGAAAACTCTCTTTACTGCATCAAGAGTGAGGAACAAAACTGTTCTGTATTTAAGCAGTCAGAAGCATTTGCCTCCCTAAACAAGACATTATAATCATTCCTTTTGTAGCCTACCAGAATAACATCCCAGAAAAACTCCTGTCTAAATAAGGATAAACAACATGGTGGCTTGATCACAGCAGACTGCCAGAACAATCACACTGATAATCTCAGCACTGACAGCACATTGAGCAATCTCAGTTACAATTACTTGGTCTCATTTCACAATATCCTCGGGATGATGATTCTGAGAATGCTGAGAGAGAGCTCAGGAACTGTTTCCAGAGATACAAGCACAACTTGGAAACACAGAACAAGGAAAGACAAAAGAAGTCACTTAACAATATTTTTGAATGAAATTGTTTTTTAAATGCTTATCCGTGAGCATTTTTTCCTTGATATCTGCTTGAAAGAAAGTAAGGCAGAAGTTGGAGGGGTTCTCTACATGATTTATGAAATGAAGCCACCAGGCTACATGAGAAGAACCAACCCCAGTCTCCTAATATTTAGTCCTAATTTTTATGACATCTGCATTTGCCACTAGTAAAAACTGCAGCATCTGAGGGTCTGTGTCTCATTCCTGTCCTTTCAGACTCCAGTCTGGTAACCTGATGGGAAGTTTGGAGCACAATTTGTTACATCAGATCAGAGCACCAGCTCTTCAGCAATAGTCATTTCTGAGATCAATGAAGGCAGATACACGGTTTGAAATAATTTAAAAACTGAAAATAGCCTGGCATCGTATTTTTCTTAAGCAAAATATTCAAATATAAGCAATGAAGTCTGAGGAACGTAATCAAAAAGAAACACCTTCTGCTACATTAGAAATGCTCCGAACTGCTGTCTGTGTTGTTTCATCATTTTTTCCATTAAATCAGACACTTCTTCTAAATCAAGCCCTTGGGGAGCAGGAGACAAAAGTGATGAGAATGCAATGTGTGAATACAAAAGTGGAGCATATGTTTTATAACTAACTCTGTTCAGAGATCAAGGGAAATGTCACTGTTTATAGCCATCAGGAAAGAATCGATGTAATTATATTTGTAGTATCAATTCAGGTCAATATTCTAATACAGGCACTGTAAAGCCACAATTACAATTTACATCTGCATCGAGCGGTGCATTTACCTCTTAACCTCATGTAAAAACACAGAACAAAGACATTTCTGCTTCTCCCACACACACACATCCTCATCATTCCAATCTTGACACAAGATGTAGTTGAGCCCCCCAGATTAAGTCAGAAAACAACACAGTGCAACTGGATTTGCTCTGAAAGCTGAGAGATCTGGGCTCAGGAGTGAAACCAGAGCACCAGCTCTTTAAGGCTTTGAGACCTGGATGCAGTAAAAGCCTCCAGCGAATTCCTAGAATTGGAGCAATTCCCACTTTAAAAAAACAACCAAAAAAAGCCCAAAATCTAACAGCATTGCACCAGGATGCTTTTCTCCACTTGCTAACCCAGACACTGTTGGCTGGCTGCTTTCTGGGAGGGCTGAATTCCAGGCAAACCAATCTTTCCACAACCAAAAACCAAAATAAAGTTCTTTCCAAACCAAATTGTGTCCAAGAAAGTCGTGTAACAGCCCTTAATCCCCCCCGTCCATGTTTTTTGCTATGAAGGCTAAAAACATAGATATTTACACAATAATATTTCTGTAGCACCATCAAGTTGGGTTGAGATGAAAAAGCATCAGACTGTTTCAGCCCGTCTGCACACTCGCAGGCAATTTAAAATAATGGGACTTTAGCCAGCAATAAAGAAAAAAAAATTTAAAATGTGATATTGATTTTACTCCATTCAGTCTTCACCCTTAGTCAGCCTCAAACTTGACTCTAAATTAAAAATGTTTTGCACACAAGCCTGCCTCCTTCTTGAAGAACCTGCAACATCCATTAAAGATAACAAAATTCTGAGGTAAAAGTGTCCTTAAAAGTTTAGAAAGGACTGAAAATCTGTGATAGACTTTACCAAAAACTGAAGCATAGGAACTTTACTTGCTCAGCAGGCATCCAACTTTTCCAAATTCAGAGAATTTTGCTGCAGTTTCAGAATGGAGACACTTACCTAGAGAAAAACAACAAAAAAAAAAAGGTATTAAAGGACACATTAGACAAAGACTAAAACTTCTGGAAAAGTTCTGCTTTTTAAATTATAAAATTCCACTGGACAAACTTTCATTATAGATTAAAATTACATCTCATAAATACTTTATTATAGCAAGGTTTCATTGATAAACAGATATCAAGTATTAATACACCATTAATGCGTATTTTTCAGAATGGCTAACCAATTTCAAGAAGTTCAACAAAACTGGAAATTGCTGATGCTTATCACAACTTTCAGCAGGGATTTGTTAATACTCTCAATTTAGGTTTAATCAACCCCTTGCTCACCAGCTGGTAAAACAAGCCCCAAGCCCACACTTGCACAATTCCATATACACGAGGCAAACGGATATCAAAGTAAAACTTCAATATTTAAGGTTCAAACTCAGGGTGCAACCCAATCCAATCATTTTCAAAGACCATATCCACCTCTGGAAGCCTCGTCTCAGCAATGAAGATCCCAACACGTGGAGCAAAGGATGAGGGCAACGTGGCACAGCAAAAAACAGAACAAAATTCACTGGGAAGAAGCTCGTGGGCAGGAAATACATAAACCAGGTTTAATTCTCTGCCAGACCTGCTCATTTCCACTCTGGCCTTTAAAGAGCTTCCCTGTAACTCCATTTCACACCCCCAAGGTGATGGGAGCTGGATCTGGGAGGGGAGCTGAGTGTGTGTGGAGCTTCCAGTCCTTCCCCTCGTGATCCAGAAAGGATTTTAGCACAAATTTAAGTCCCCGTGACTCAACTGGACTCATGTAGGTACAGAAAGTTGAACAGCTTAAGGGCTACCTGCAAGGAGAGTCTAATGGCTTACACCACTCTCACCCATTCCTCCTCCAAACAAGGTAATAGTTATAAGTTTTTAGGAAAAAAAAAAGGGGAAAAAAAGGAAAAAGTAGAAAGTCTGCAGTGCTATTTTGATCTTTCTAAGCCTTCGGGACAAATGCTTTACAGACCTCCTAGTCTTACAGAGTGCAATTTATAAAGATTAAAGATTAACATTTATAGAAAAATGCCTTTCCTTAATACTGTAGGGATGCCATAAAAAGTAATACTTTTCATTATAATACCACTTTATGGTACATGAGAGCTTTAGTACCCCACAGGTCTTTTCCTCCTCAGTATCTGGAGGGGAAAGAACACAGATTGCAAAAAGTAGATGCTTCTTTTCTTTCTTTCTTTTTCCAGCTCAGCAAATATATATCGTTACTTCAGTCCCTTCAAGGTGAGCTTTGTTGTGAAGAGAGATAAGGCCCAAAGCAGAGGCAAGGTTGGAACAGAATTAGTCATTGTATATGCATTTTTATCCGTTTTGACAATGCAGAATTTTAATGAAGGAATGCTACAAGGATTCTGCTCTGAAACAAGCAGTTTAATTCTCTCTGTAATTCAGAAAGCAAGTTTAAGTAATGACTTTATAATTCTTAATTATCATGGAAAAATCCTTTTTACATTCTCTGTTTCTTCATTACTCCAGTATATCCTACCAGAAATTTAATTTTCATTTTCAGCTTCTGCAATAATATTTTTCATTATTTGGCAAATAAAACAAACTACAGTGAACGAATTAGAGAGGGGCACATGCGTGAAATGGCATCCTCTAGATTGTGCTTTTCTCTGTGCTGCACCCAAGCAACTTTTAACACTTTGCAGTGGTTTTAACAAGTGTTCTTAAAGCCTTTTTTTCTCTGAACGTGCCAGCTCTGTACTCAGGGCAGAGAGAAGAGCCCCGACAGACCCCTCTGCCCAGGGACTGCTTTTCCTGCTGCACTTTCCTGGCTGCTGGGTCCCCTCTGTCCCTCCAGGAGAGCAGAGGTGACAAGATGAGCTCACAGCTGGGATGAGCACTGGCAAAAGTCTGTTCTCATTCCAGCTACGAGGATGAGAATCCCTAGATTCTCAACACACCCCAGGCAGCTGGAGCAGGGAGCTTTGCTTTCAAAATCTGGCTCAAATTTTCTCTGTTCTGCATCAACCACCCCCCTAAACCCTGTGAACTCTGACGCTCAGCTTGCACCCACTTGGCTGAAACTGCAGCAGGCTACGTACAGCAAGCAGCTCTTCATCTCTGCTCGTGTAAAAGTTAGAGTTTAGTACAATAAAATAAAATAAACCTCAAACCCTCTGAACTAATTATCTGCAATATGTATTCTTATTTTTATATGATTTTGGCACTTGCCATCAAAATATCACGCTCATAAAAAATAGATTTGCCTCCTATACAGATGATCTATTACCACCACAGCTAGTGTTATTTCCTCAGAAGAAAATGAAAAGCTCCATTTGAAACTCACTTAGCAGCTGGTTATTCTGCATTTCATACAGAAAGCAGCACCCGTAAAGGTGAAAATGAATAATGATCCGTTTGTGAAGAAGTCACAAAAATTCAAATGCAAGACTTATCCAGAGCTTTGATACTCCAATCCTCTTAGAGAATTTATAAAATAATGCTCCACGCACTGGAAAAAAAAAATAAAATTCATTCCACCCACTGTATAAAACCAAAGGAAATTCACTTTATAAAAGAAAAACAAATTAAACAAATTCGGAGGCCTGGCAGGCCTGTAATTCATTAGAAGCAGCCCTAGGGTCCCTCGGGAACAGCCTCACACACTCTGCAGAGCTGGGAAACGTGTACTTAGAGACCAGAAACAGCTGAAAACTTGCAAATCCAGAGAATGGTTCTCTGTTTAACTCATTTTAACACTTTGGTTGGCTTTGGCTGTCCTCCCGTGTCTGCACCCAGAAGTTTTTCCTGCTCACCAGAGCAAACCCCCTCTCACTGTGGAGCCTGGTTTGATCTTGTCCAGCCTCAGCTTCTTTCACCCCAGCCCTGCCCACCTCCTCAGCACCCTGCACTGCAGGGCAAGCTCCAGAATCCAGCGTGGATGGGGCTTAGGGCAACCAGGTCCCGTTTTTATGGACCCCATTTCTCCTGGCATTTCTGCAGAGCATCAGCTCCAAAATCAGTGCCTCCCTATCACAGTGAGCCAAACCAAACTACTCTGCAATACATCAACTACAACAGCACAAAAGGCAGAGTGGACTTGATCTACCTCAATGGCAGGGGGTGGGTTGGAACTAGATGTCTTTTAAGAGCCTTTCCAACACAAATGATGTCAGGATTCTGAGATTCTATGAATTAAACCAGCTCCCTGAAGGATGGCCAACCTTGCCAGCACAGACTCAGCTCCCTGCTAAGGTAACCCAGGCTGTCAGAAGAGAGACAAGATACCAAAGTAACAGTGGAAGTGCAGCAGAGCCAAAAGCAAGTGCCAAAAGCTGTTGCGTTTTGTAGAAAAAATTCTCGATAAACATTTTTCCGCGATTTTACAGTTTTATGAAAAAGGACTCCAGCCCGCAGTCAAACTTTTTCTTCTTCAACAGAGCTTGACCACGGGCTCAGAGGCGAAGAAACAAACACATCCTCGGACAGCAGGGAAGCTGCTGGGCGTGAAGTTTTATTGAGAAAAACCCCATCAGGGGAAGAAGCTGTGTGGAACGCAGCGGGCTCGGGCTGGAGACGCCGGCGATAAACAGCCGAGCTGAGTTTCCAGTCCAGTGGCAGTACAAATGGTGCTGAACACCTCTCACAGATATGCCTGGTCTAGCTCGAGCCTGTCAGACTGAAGACTCGCACAAGGATTTGTATGCAGCATCCCAGATTACCCTGGAGATGCTGGAGCTATCACAGTGTGGGGTGGATTTCTAAAGCAGCTCGGCCAAGTTTAACAGGCAGAGACAGGAAAGCTTTCGGAGTCGAGACACACACACACGTATCAAAGACATAATCCCCAAGCAGAAGCTCCTATTACACCTTCATGTGCCTACAATATGGAAAACACTAGTTGCATTTTAAATTTTTAATGCACCCCAATGTCCACAGAATTTTTTATTTTTGCTAAGAGGGAGCTTCTAGGCAATGGTGCTGCAGGTACATCTTGAAACACACCACCCCTGTGTTTTAATGACTGCAAGGAATTGGGTGATGCACGTCAAGAAAGTTAGACTGCTCCTGGCTGCTGGGGTAAAATAGGTCAGAAGAGCTGAATACAAGGAGACTAACCCATAGTGACTGGAGAAAAATCTAAAATTTTGGGTTGTACCCCACATTTTCCAAGCTGTCCTTCCATTGAAGCATCCAGTGCAGGCAGGAAGGACAGAACAGTGTGACATGGCTATAAAGGTGTTCTGGCATCTGAAATAGGTCATAAAAGCACTGGGGGAAAGCAAAGCTTCCAGGCACCTCATTCTCAGCCAAAAGGGAATCATCCGCTGGAAAGAAATGAATTGTTGGGGATAAATGTGGCCAGGGTCAAGAGGAACAATCCATATTAACTGCTCTCGTGTCTGAAATGTTGTGAGCACAATCCAAACAATGGGGACATACACAGCGGGCTGGATTATATTGAAAACGTGTTCCTGCCAGGAAACAAAGCACAAACCAACCCATTCCCTGAACCTGCAGTGACTTGAGGGAAAACAAATAGATTTTAAACCAATCTTGTTCTAACTCCTTAAACTGCTCTTCGGTAGCAGTAAAGGATCAGCAATCATTACAAAAAAACAAAACAAACCACTAGGGATTTTTGTGTGTCCTGAAAGATCTTCAATCCCCAGAGCAAACCTATACCAAAACATGTGAAAATCTAAAAAGGAGCCCAATTCCAGCAGCAATGCATTTCTGTCTTCTATATAAGATAAAAATGAGCTCAGGGGAATTTCACCAGTGCGTTAAGAACTGACATTTTATATGTAATGCCTGATTAATTTGTCCCTGAATCAGATAAAGACTTTTGGTCAGAAATGGGTCAAGTTGACCCGAATCAGCTCTTAGGAGGAGAAATATGGATAGGAGGGCTAAGTGAAAAAACTGCAGCATCAGAGGGAGTCAGTGCCATTCACTGTGTACTCCTCCAGATAAAAATAAACTACTCCATAGTTACGAGACCACAATGTTCTACCTAACCTACAAAAAAAAAGAAAATCTCTTTTTGCTTAAAGATCTATTAATTTTTCAATGTCCTATTAAAAAAAAAATTAAAAGGAGGAAAAAAACCCTGTCAGTCACAAACCCCACAGCAGTTTTCACCACCACACCTTGGCAGAAATCCTCCCAAGGAACACAGAGCACAGGCCCCTTTGTAACCACGCTGACACTCTGCAAGGGCTGCTCCAGCTGATTCTCCATGGAGGGATGCTACAAAAATGAGCCAAATTACAATGGGACTCTGTATAGCAGGGCAACATAACACACAATTACTGTAACCTTGCCCTGAGGCATTTCACAGGAAGATTAAAAAAAAAATAGCCTGCATTTAAGTACTTAACAATTTTTATAAGAGAAGAAAAAGAAAAGGCTCGTTTTCTTGCCCCTTCCAAAGCAGGCAGCACTGGGATGGATTAATCACACAGAGGGAAACTGAAGGAGGGATCCCCTTCGTGAAGGACAGGTTTTTGGGCAGATGTTTGACATTGAACACAGTGGTTTCCCTCTCCTGTGGATAGGAAGGACAGTGCAGAATTGCAGCAGCTCGTTAATAAATGAGATAATGAGTGCAGAGAAAGCAGCCACTCCCTTAGTCCAGAAATGACCACGCTCCAGTTGGGAGAAACTACCAGGGTCTGCAGAAATTGGTTCCCTACAGACTGGTGTCAGGACCTTGAATTATCCCTGACTCCATCCCCGTGGGGTCTCCCCCTCAGTCACAGCCATGATTTGCTGCACATCCCAAAACATCTCTGCCTGAGGCAGGACAAAATGGATGGCACTCAGGTATTTATGGCAACTGCTGGAGACTCCACAGCCCATTTCCCAACATTAAGGGAACCACGAGGAGACTGAGAAGACCAGGCAGAGCTCCAGATGTGAGTCTGCTGAGAATCAGTCTCTGCTGTGACAGAAAATAGTGTAGGATGTTAAGTCATGACATGGACTAATCCTTTAATAAAAATCTAATTTAGTTGTTTCTCCTGGAAGAGATGTGGAATCCGGCTGCCACCCAAATAAGAAATGCTTAGTTATTAAGCTGAATTAGCTAATTCTCCCTTGGTACTTACTTTGGTCTCGTTCAGTGATATCCCCACACTACCTTAACAGCTGAGCAACCAACCGAGAGAATGGCATTACTCTTAGGTACTGCTTCAGCAAAATAAATCCCTTTTTTCCCCCCTAATTGGTAAAAAGGAACTTATCTCTATGGATAAGCATCATCCTGTCTAGACAACCATTATAAAGTCTCTGGTACACCACCACTGCAGTTCATTACACACAGATGCACAAAAGCTTGGGTTTGAGAATATCAGAGAGAGATATTCCAGTACTTGGTATCCATCTCTGGGAGCAGTTTTGTGTTTGAAGCAGCGACTGTGAGCTCAACTTCATCTCATTTCACCAGTGCCTCCCTGGCACCTCAGATCCTGGAGCAGACAGCCCCTAAATCCGGGGCTCTGGAGACACAGGAACGTGTTCAGGGATCACAGGGTTCACCAGGATCACACAGCAGCAGAAGTGCAAGGTGAGCAATTAAATGCTTGTATGGATGACCAAGGCACAGGGATCCAAAGGGCTGGGGCAGGCAGGAAGCCAACAAAATGCAGATGAAAATTTGTATCTCAAACTTTGAGCCATCATCATCTGCCAAAAAGAAATGCTTGTGGAGGATGTGCCAGTTCACTGGGAAACCACAGCTCTGAACTGTGCTTGGTGATCACAGCACACAGACTCACCTGCAGCTGTTGATGCTGCAATTCAAAAGTGGACCCAAAAAAACACACACTTGTGCATGTCAGCCACACCAAACAGCAGAAGGGGAAAAAAGGAAAGCACAAAAATAAAAATCCTTTGAATTACACTGATCCTCCCAATTTTGGGGGGGCAGAAGAAGAAAGGAATTTTGAAATTTAGTTACTGGGACACACATCCCCCTGAGTTTATAGGTATTGACTGCTGAGGAATAAAACTCTAGCCAAAGTTACCACATTAAAAATTAATCTTGCCAGTTTTTCCTCTGTAACTCAGCTGCTCTTTTGGAGACAGCTGTAACTGCAAAAAAAGAAAAAACACTTACAAACATGGTGCTATTAGCATAGATATCTGCTATTATTTCTTAAAAACAGGACATTCTATTGCAAAGATTGCCCCACAGAGAAGCTCAAAAATAAATCTTTCCTCCTTAAAGACCTGAAGATGAAGAACTCAAAACTCTGTGATACCTCTTAAGGCAGCCCCATCCTCCTCACGAGCAATTTTATGCAGAAAAAGCCTTTGATGCAAGAGGAATTAAAAGGACAATATTAACGAGAAAAATTAGATACTATTTCATCTCATTGTCTCCAATAGCGCCATTAGCGGCACTTAAAATAATGATAATTCTGGATTATTTTAATTATGTTTCACGCTTTTTCAGGGCACGCTAATGAAGGGCAGGGATAAAGGAGCAGCTCATTGTGGTGGGCACTGTCAGAACTGCCCAGCACCTCACACGAGGGATGCAGGAATCAACTTCTCACCCTCACCATCAATTCCCTGCTGACACCTCTGACTCAAGGGATGTCAGCTTCTCGAATCCTGGCCGAATTCCAGCTGGGTAATTAGATTGTGTCTAAAGTGCTTATTTATTCCTGCAGTTTTAATTGGATAAACACATACATTTTCTTTTCTGGATGGCCATAAATGTTGCTGAGCACTTTCCAGTATTTTCAGAGTTTATCCCACAGTTGGCTCACTTTTTTTCCAGGTTAAACCAACTCTGTCAGCTTCTAATTCTATGCTGGCAAATTGTCCATGTATTTATATCAACAGAAACAGTAAAACTAAAAAAAAACCAAAGTATTTAATCCTTCTTCAAAATTAGTTCATAAAGCACTTAAAAAATCACATTTTTGCCCTCAATAATTATTAATAATTTTAAAGCTGCTTTATCCTCAAACTTGACCACAAATTAATTCAGTGTACCACTTGCAAATTTCATGCAAAATCCCACTACAACGTAGCCTTCAGTTTGATAAAAGACTGTCATATGCCAATTTTTTTTGTCTTTTGAAATTTCACTTCCATGCCCTAGAATGCTGTTTCTCTCCAACCATCAGCCCACCACTTTTATTCATCATTTCTATTCCCACATGGACACAAAGCTTGGAGAGGTGGCCTCACACAGGAGAGCGCTCACACCTTTTTATGGGGTGTGGAGAGGCACAGACAGGAACCCAAGCTTCCAGTTCACCACTGCAGCCTCTGAACAATGAGTCAGAGTCCTCAGGAAACTTTCTGGAGTATCTAAAGAGCCTCAGTCCCCAACAGACTCCTAAATTAGATGCCTGTTTTGAGATGTGTCAGTGTTTTCAATTGGATTAATTGGAAAAAGTGTCTAGAAGTCACTAGTTTAAAAGCTGCTAGATCTCCTGGGGTGGGCAAAATCTCATTCTCTACCATTAATTTCTACAGGTCCACATTTTTTATGTAATCAGACAAATCACTAAATCACTCGTTTCTACATAAATATTTTCATAACTTTGAAAATTACTTTAAAACAGGAGTAAGATGCTCAGTTTGACTGCAGCTTCTTTTCCTATTCATAACACATTAAGTATCTTAGGAAATCAAAAATTGATCCTTTGTGCAGCCAGCTTCATACTCATAATTAAAAAGCAGATTTTGATGTACAGTAGGCACATCAGACAGACAATTAATTGCCTTTATAGCACAGGGTCCTCTGTTACAAACGACTGCACCAAGAAAACTGAAGATACCATTTCTACTGGGCATTACTAAACCCGTTAGAAATACAACACAGCAGAGCATTTTTGCTGTCCCTCCCTACCCCCCAAATACCCTGCTGAGAATATATTTAGTCTGTGATGGCTAAAATCCATAAATGTTGAATCATCATCACATTCTGGATGATCTTCTTTTAACCTAATCAGCCTAAACTAGGAAGAGTCCAGCTGAAAAGTGTGTGTTAATGTAGCAGAGGCATCTTCATGCACATCAGGTCCAGCAGATAAAAAGGCTCTGAGGCACATCATTCTACAGGAAATGAAGCGTCAGTGATGAACATCAGTTTCTCATTTTAAATATTAAAACAGGCCATGGGACTTTGCCCTTTCTAACTGGGACTGAAGAGACAATTTGAAAGGTTAATTAAATGACTGACATGGAAGGGCGACACGGCGCAGGATCTGCAGAGTAAGGTCTGCCCGTGGAAATCCGTGGATTTCACTCTGCAGGCAGCACCAGGAGCAGGACCAAAAGTCACAACAACAGTGTAAGGACACTCGGGAAAGTTGAGGCAGATCCACTGATGGTGTGCAGGCACCGTGCAGGAGTCGCAGCACATTAAATCCCAGTGGGAACACTCCCCAGGGAGAGCACAGCCACCCCCTGGGTTTCAGCTTCAGAGCTGCTTCTCTCCCGAGCGCCAACAGCCACACACCATTTAATGTGCTTTAACTTGTGCTGCACACCCTCCACAGGAAAACCAGAACTCCACAAAGCAAGAGAGGCTGCTGGTTTTACAGCACACATCTCACGAGTGCTGTTTTTTTGTTTTTTCTGCAGCCAAGTTTGCCCTGACAGGATTATCTGGCTCTGGTTCACTGCTGGGCAGGCAGCAGATGTGGTGGAAACACCTCAGCCCCACCAGTTCCGAGTTCAGAGCTCTCTGCAGCCCAGGCTCCACAAGCATTGGCTGAAATAAAGCAGAACTTCTGTGTTTTACCTCGGATGCAGGACTGGTGAACAGCAGCTGAGATGAAGATATGAACTCTGCCTGGGCTTTTTTAATACCTGCACCTCTGTCTCCATTAAATTCCAAATTGCCTGCACATCCCCTGTGCAGCCCCTGACCCTGAACATCCTCCCCTGAGCAGCACAGACCAGGGCAGGTGCACCACAGGTCATCCCTCCCAATCACAATTCCCAGAAGCGTGAGTGAATTTTAAAATGAGGGAATTTTGACATTCAGAACTCAAATTTACACAGAATTTATGTGCGTGCGTATACAGAGCTTCTCCCTTAAGTGTATCCCTATATGTATGAGTGACTGATGAATAAATATCAGGAAGAATTATAAAATTCCATACATTTTTACATCACTTCTATGAGTGACAGCTATTTTAATAAGATTCAAGCTAGCATCTTCACAAAACTTTTTTTTTCTCCAAATTTCTGTAATTGTTTTAAACAAGCTGGCCAAGAAACTGAATTCCACACAAAAAAGGCTGAGATTTTTCATCCTAGTCATTCAGTAGGGAAAAAAAAATCCATACATTTATTTCAAGCTTGGATTCCTACTGCAACATCTTGAAATGCTCAATAATTCCATTAAAGCTTTGTAGGTGAGAAATATAACCTGCTATTCTGCTACTAAGGCTCCTCTGGTGTAACACAAGCCACAGGAGCAATTCTTTGAAACAGTAAACAAAAAAAGCCACTCAAAGCATTAAAAAAAAATATTTTGAAAGAGAAAAAGAATTAAATGTTGGAAGCAATCATAATTATGCTTTAAAGAGAGGGTTTGATTGTGTAACTTCAGTTACCTAGGGCATAATGATTATCAAATTCATAACTCTGCCCCATCAGAGACAAAATGGAAAAGTCTTAATAACCTAAAAAATATTACAGTATCTTTCTCTATTTGGAGTGAATCAATGATATTTATAGCCTCAGAGGTATTGAATTTCTTTTGTATCAAAGAACACCAATAATAATGTACAAGTCCATTATGGAAGTGCATATCAAGAAAGTGAGCACTAAGACTACAAAAAGGGAGAAAGTCAAAACTCAGCCTGTGATCCCAAGAAAACATGTCAATCTTCTCCCACCAGATGCAACGATCAAATAATCTCAGGTGTTTGTAGCTCACTGAATAAAAACGGGATGAAAAACGGAGACTGGCAACTATCAAGACATTTTACAGAGCTGGACAGGAAAACTTCACAGCCAAACTCCACAAAGAAATTATCGTGAGCAAATAAGAGTTGCTTAAAAAAATCATTTTATACATATATACATATAAAAGATAAACAGAAGACAGAAAAGAGTTTGCTTTGATTCTGGAATCTAAAGTAATTTTGAGGTCCAAGCGTTCCCTAAAAGCAGGATGAGAAGAGACTGGCAGTGAGGGAAGTGCCTGGCCTGTTAGCTCCACAGACCTTCAAAGGAACAATTTTTTGCCAGCAAGAAGAGCAGCTTCACTCTCTGGTTGGTCCCTGGCTTTATTCTCCCACCTCTGAAGATTGTCCTCAGGCATCATCCAGCAGTTACAGAGGGGACCAGTGGGAGCCATTAAAGTAATTAGAACTGCTTGAATGTCAGCAGCAGATGATGCCATGGAGGACAAGGCATCCCTACCCTACTGTTAACAGGAGATGTTAATTCTGTGAAATCTTTTCTTTTGTGTTCTGCCTTCTACGTTAACTATATAAGGCAGAGCCCAAGAGAAAAGACCTACAAAGATGTTGCCAAGCAAGGCACCCAAATGGGCCTGGTTACCATGGCATTGGCATCCAAGGGCTTGTAACTGGAAAGTGCTGAACATCCACTGGCAGCGGGACTTTTAAACACTTAGTGAAGCAGCCAAGCAATTAAATAATGGGAATTTAAGCACGTGTAAACTTAGATTTAGCTTGCTCCTTTTGAAAAATCACCGTCTAAGTCAATTCCTGTTTTCAAGGATGAAAACAGCACCTCAGCTGAAGGCTATCACAAGCCCAATCCAAATTCCAGATGGTGCTAAAATCAAGCTCAGCACATGGGCCTGACACCATCCTGGAGCAGCATATGCCACAGAGTCCACCACGGCTGCTACTGAGCTTGGAGCCGACCAAGACAAGTTCTTTCAAGTGCTTTAATAAAGGAGAAATCTCCTAGTTAGATGAGCAACAGATACATAGGTAAGCAAAAAGTGTTGCTTATATTACCAATAAAAACTTTTAAACCCACGCCCAGTGTGCTCTGGATAGCCAAGGAGACGGTGTTCTGGCCCCCCAAATTTTCTGAGGGAAAGGATAAAGCAGGTCTGTGGAATAGAAGTGAACATACCAAGCTATTAGCAGTATCACTTCTAGAATAATAACTGATTATTGAGCAATTGTGAGAAGTCATTGCACTGTAAAAGAAAAAAGAATCCTGGATATCAGAAAGGGCTAACACTTAAATCTATATGCAACATGAATTCATTTTGTTTCTCTTTATACTTTGCTATTCTTAGACAGATAACAGTTTCATGAGACCTGATTTATTGTCCATATGTATCAAAATAGGAATGTGCTCTTACGTTTCAAAGCGTTAAATGAGATTTACTCCACAGTAACTTCATTCTGCCTTACCGAAGCAGGATTTGCCATGCCCGGCACTTCTGCCACAATAGAAAATCTCCTCCAGAAAATGCAGAGCTTAGTAAAAAAGTTACTATTACCAGTGTCTTGATACTTAATATTGACAGCCCAGGCCAGCCAACAGAACTGGGCTATGACTGGAACTGTCTGGAGCAAAGGAGGGATTAGGAGAGTGGAAACAGCAAAATAGAGCTGAAAGGAGGTGAGTGCTGTGCTCGGAACACCCGAGGACTCTCAGCATCCCAGGCTTGGTCCCCTCAGCCAAGGCTGCTCCCTGCCCAGTGCCAGGGCAGGAGGGGATGGCCACGCTGCTGGTTTGGGCTGGGAGAGGTGATTTTTCAGCCCTGGGCTGTGGTCTGGAGTCGTGTGTTGATCACACAGGGGTGTTTCAGTCAGGGCTATCAGCACTGAGGCTCTCCCTGCTCCTCACACCACCAGGAGTTTGGGGGGACAGCTGAGCCCGACTGACCAAGGGGAATTTCACACCCCTCATGCCCAGCATACGGAGCTGGGGGAAGGAGGAGAGGATGCTCAGGATTGGGGCATCTGCCTTCCCCAGTCACCATCCCACAGGATGGATCCCTGCTTTCCCAAGGACACCTGAGCACCCGCCTGTGGCAAGTGCTGAATGAATTCCTTATTTCCCATATTAAATTGTCTTGACCCACAAGCTGTCTTTCCCATTCTCTCCCCCATGCCACTGCAGGGGATGTGGTTAAACCATGACAGGCACAAACAAACACAGGAAAATCCATTTAAATATCAGAAGAAAGCTCGTGATTTCCACAGGTGACTCCAGCCTCAACAGCTTCATGGTTCTGTGATCTCCAACACATCACATTTGTTGTTCACATATATGAGCATCACCAGCACAATATTTAATAACTGTATCCTTAGCTACATATAGATTTTGAATCCAATTCCAGAGAATGATAAAACATCCTAGATTTTAATAGGTCGTCACAGTGACAGTCAGGTCAATACAGTCCCTGATTCATTACTCACTGCTTCCTTCTGTTCTCACAAAATAAATTGTGCCAAGAGAACATGTGTTTTATACCATTTTAACTCTTATCTCTGTGTGTCTATATATATACATAAAGTTATTTCACAATGTTTCTGTGAAAGAAAAAATGTATTTCCCATATTAGAAAAACCAGGGAAACTTGAGGACAGCACATAATGCGATTTTCCCTAGGTTATATATAGTTAGGTAATAACTGACACCAAATTCATGGAAAAACTAAAATGGCAACAATAGGAAATCCTCCACACAGCACACACCCATGGAGTACTTCATTAGCTCTGGCAACTCTTTCAACAACTTACAGCTGAAGGGAAAATTCAGATTGTTATTCTGAATGCATGTACAGACCAGACCCTTTGTCTGCACTTTATGTCAGGTGCTGTTCTGTACCTGTTTGCTTCTTGTTTCACTGCTCCATGACATTCTGCAGCACTAAATGATATGGAAATAGCTACAAAATTATGCAGCTGGAAGTAGAAACAAGCTGTGTCCATCACTTCAAAGATGTGCAGCCATGAAGAGATGCTGCTCCATACAAGCAGCATTTCTGTTCAGATTTCCTCCTTTTCAGAAACTCAGGGATGGACCAGCACCTGCTACAACACACCACAACAGCTGAAGATTTTCATCCTGTTCTGTTCATGACAAAAGCTTCCTTTTCTCCAAATCCCATCTCTGAGATGCTTCACCTCTTACAACAGGACCCAGCAACATTTGACTTCACCCAACTCTTTTCCTACTAATGTTATTTTAAAGAGCTTATATAATAACAAATGGACTATCCAATATGTGCTTAATAATGGCTCAGGCAGCCTCTGACAACGGGGTTATCACATCCATTTGATAAGTTTCATGGGAATCCATAACATTCCCCTGAACTGTCACCAAGGAACAGGTTGCAAGGGAATGAGGTCTGCCAGAGGAGCACATTATAAAGGCAGCTTTTATGATACACATTAATGGAGGTCAGAGGCAAGGCTACTGCTCTCATTTATGAAGGGAAAACACTAGATCATAATGATGGCATGAGGATGGGGAGGATAATAAAGTCATTTCCCTGGTTCAGGAAAGATTAGTACATTTTGCCCAGTTAAGTCCTTTTCACTATAAAAGGACTGCCTAGAGGTGCCTTTAAGTACAGATTTGCAGACAGTCAGAACTGGGTGTGTGGATCACATCAGTTGCAGCAGGTGACTCTGTGCCTAAAAGTTATCAGGAATAAATACCCCTTCCAGAGCAGAAAATCAATTCAATGCTCATGGCACTCCTTGACTGAGAAGATGTGGCTCTTGAGACCAGAGCTCCAAAAGTGGACCAAAGTCTAAATTACAGTGAGTCCTAATTCCCAGCCGCCATTAGGAAATTTTATATGGTACTAAAAATGCACAATGACAGTTCAAGTTTCTTTTTGAGCTTGTAGATACAAGCAGTGACCCGTGTCTTTGAGGTTATGTTAACCACTGCTAAGTGCATACTTGTTACTCATAAAATTCTTCTCTAAATTACTTAAGATAAAAGTAGCTGAGAAAGAGCCAGGTAGAATCAAACATGATTGCTTCCTATTAAACAGCTGTCAGTTCCACCAGATCTCACCAAGCTTGGATCAAAGGCAGTCACACTTGGACACTTTTCCTTTAATAGCTTCATTCATGCCTGGGCAGTGCTGGGAGTCTTTAGCTGTGTTCTGATGCTATCTCAGCACTCGAGTGAGCCCTGCACATTGTGCTGCTCTGGACCTTCACTCAGGTCTGAAGGAATCCTTCAGAAAAGCACAAGAATCTCACAGGAGAACATCACCTCTCTTACAGTGGGTGGCAAGCCCAAGCTTGGTACCCTCTAAGTTTGGGGGGAAAAAATGCAGACGTGTACAATAGTTATAAGACTTCTATAAAAATTGAGCATTCTCGGTCACAGGCTTATTCCCAGTGCTACCCCAGCTCAGAAATCCCATTGGAAACTGGTCACAAGAGCCACTGGGAGAATCAGGCCTTAAACTGAGAGCAAATTGAGCAGCTACTGCAGCAGATTAAAGCTGTGTTAAACTGGAAGGTTAAAGGATGGTGGTGACAGCAACCAGGTCACCCCTGTGGCCTCAACCTAGAGCAGTGCAGCTCCCAGTGAGCAGCTGGAAAGTCTTCTTGAAGAAAAAGCAGAATTACTGCCCTAATTCAGGAGGGTCCTCAGACCAGCAGAAGTAGCCAGCACTGAGATCTCAGCTCTATAAGCAACAGGAGAGCACCCCACAGTACTCCACACATATACATTATTAACTTTTATCTAAAGGTATTAAAATTTGGAGGCCAGCATGCTGGGTTTCCCCATTTAAACAGGACAGAAAAAAGCCTGTCCTCTGAATGTTTTTCTTGGGCATTCATTTCCATGCCCCACAAAAGAACGCCCACTCTGCTCCCTGAGCAAACACCCTGCCAGTGTTCCATGTCTACGATCAAAGTTTCTCTTGCTTTTCAGTGGGGATTTGGAAGCACAACCTAGAGATGTAAAGGAGTTTTAAAATGAAAAAAAAATTAAAACCACTGAACCCAAACCTCCCGTGTTTTGAAGACCTACAGTAACTCCAAAGGCTTGCCTAATACATGCTCCAAATTTTACATCTCCAGGCTTTAGCTTATTAAATAGGCAAAAACGTAAAAATGCATGACCTGGATGAAAGTATCATTCTTTTATGGCTGTGTTCCCACGTTTTTGAAGCTGGGGACTTTGTTCTTAGCTAAACTACTTTGGTAGCAACTCTGTCTCCACTGGATGAAAATCTGTGTCATGGAACGACCGACCTAATTTGGATCCACTGTCCAGTTCTGCTCTAGAGAGAGCCCTGATTAAACTCAGAGTTACTCTGCACTTCTTTTGAGGGTTGAGGCATTCAAATTAGCTATTAGATCCTTAGCAAAGATCTTGCAGCTCTTGTGCTAACTCAGACTAGCAGATGTATCAAGGACTATAATTTCTAGCATTACACAAACCAATTAACCTTTGCCAGCGGTACGCACTGTAGAGAACTAAATATAATAAAACATTTTAAGAGTATTGTTTAATTCATACTCAGAGCAGTTTCTCAGAGGTAGTTATGAACTGATATGCACTGAATCACAGCATGTTACTACATTGTTCAGTGTTGCTTTATAAGGTTCAAATTAGACTCCCTCAGCTCCAAAAAAACATTCCCAAACCCCGGCAGCTTTTTCACCTAAGTTAGCTAATTCTTCTGCAGATAAAGCCAACAAATAAGCACAGAGGGTAGATGGAATTTAAAAATAAAATTAATCTACATCTTATAGAATTGTTCACTTCTACCCTGAGCCCATGTATGTATTTATATGTATTCAATACTATTCATTTTTGGGTTAACAAAGAATGTGTATCTTTAGTCTTTCAGAAACTGTAAAGAACAGTGGGTAGAAAAGATGTGTGTTTAACAAATGCCATTTTCAGCTTCTGAGTTTGTATACAAAGATGTGCATGCAAGACATTCATGGGATTCTCTGTGAAAGAAAGAGACACCTGGCAATGCCAGATAAAACACCTTATTGGTATGAGAACATTGTCTTGACAAAAAACATGCAACATACTTTATAGTCAAAAAATGAAAACCATCAACCTTTAAAGCTTTCTTTCTGCAAACACATCTTTAGGAAACACTGAAATATGTCCAGGCTGTTCAAACAGGAGGCTCACACATTTGGTAGGACTGATGGCACAGCTCCCCCAGAAGTCACACTGCTTGCAAAGGCAGGCTGGAGCCTGATGAACCAAGGGGGTTTCTGAGCCTGAAGTTCATTTGAACAACCTGAGGTGTGTATGCTCCCAGAGCAGTGTCAGCACACAACCTGGAGCAGATCTGCCAAAAGGAGATTACCCAATTTCCTCCCTTTAACGAGTACATTGGTCAAACAACAGTGATATTTTTGTGTCTTACTAAAGGTCTATTTATGTTGTCACCGTTCCTTAATAAAAAAAGGTTTTGATTCTGTCTCATCTCTGAGAGAAAAGCCAAGAGCACGCCGTGTATGAACTCCGTGTTGAATGGCAGGAAGCTGATTTGAATTTTAAGATTCAATATAAATTATCTCCTGCATGCACAGAGCTACACTGAGCACGATCATCAATTATCCGGGCACAGAACATCACGTGGAGAAGTACCCAGTGCATAAATGGCACTTTTGGGTGTGTATGTTTTCCCAAATCAGCCTTCTTTTAATTGTCAGAGGGATTATCTTGCTATAACAGTCTGCTCTGTTTGTTTTCTTCATGCTTATCAGCTATGAAGTCAAATTTTAATAATCAAGTGTATGTAGCATCCCAGCCCTTCTTCAAAACACAAACCCAAAAATCAAACTAACCAGAGGGGGGGAAAGAAAAAGCTTCCAGCTGACCATTCAGGAGTACCTAATCTAACAGGAAAAGGTGAATCCTATGTGACATGCATTTTGTGGTCGGGTTGATGGGAAGCCTGAGGGTGCAAAAAAGGCAGACCAAAATCCTGAGCAAACCTATAAAGTGAAAAAAGCAACATCTGCCCATGGAAAGATAGGAAAAGCAAGGTCTAATACAGAATGACACATCATAACTAGTGTTTATGTATATTGCCAAAACCATTGCCCTCTGAAATTTCTAAGTAAATTTCAGTTTTAGTCTCTTAATCAGTTCAGCTTTCTGCTCTTGTCGAAATGTCTTGTCAAAAGGCATTACCATGACTTAAAAACTTTAAGTTCAGAGGAACGCTAGAGGAACTTAAGCAGCATCTATGAAACATGGCATTTCTCATCTTAATTTTAAAACAGTTTTCACTTTCATGATATGAGGCACTATGTTCTGTGCCCTCAAAATTTACACCACCTCCCAGGGCTGAAATAAGAAAGCATGTTGAATAATTCCTCTCTTATCACTTACTACTGAAGTGTAAAGTAAATCTGCTGCTGTTCAATAAAATTCCTCCTTGAAATCACAAGTCTCTCAGTTACTCTTTCTGTCTCAGTGGTATTGAGTATTCCAGGTCACTGCACAGGTTAAGTGAACAACCTCACAAATGCAGAAATAACACAAACTGAGATTGTTCCAATTTCCCCACAGTAGCACTCAGAGAAAAAAAAAAAAAAANGATCTACCATCTCCTTCCAGATATGCACCCCACGCCTTTTATTTATTTAAGATTTTCATTCTTGTGGCCTCCTTAACACGACTGGCTCTGCCTCGAGCGCTCATTTCGTAGGCAGCTCCTGTGATGTGCAGCATTCCCTGCTCTCGGAGCACTCCTGTCAGGAAGGGCCATTCCTTCTCCAGGGCCAGCCTCATTCCATCAGAGCTCAGCTAAAACCCCCATCACGGATTTGCCGAGTTCTGACACTCGGGGTTGTTTCCCCCCCCTTCCTTCCCCACACTTTTTTCCCCCTCGGTACTCTAAGTAGTTCATTAACCCCACATCACTGCCAATTAAGAGAATTTCTCCTCGAGAAGGAACATTCTCTCCACTAAACTCACTTAATTACAGAAAAATGCATAGCTTAAATATAACAACCTCCTCTCCTGTTAATTCAGCTGTGGTGAATTTCGCATGCTCTAGTTTATCCTCTGGTTATGACATAAGGGAATGTTTAAAAATACTCATTTTATTTGCCTTTTCTTCTTCAAAAAAAAAGAAATACCTAAAAGTTCCTGCAAGTTGGGCAGGTCCTGAAGGTTTCACTCCTTTAGGGATTATTGCCACAGAGATCAGAAAGCACAGCTTTGAGAACTTTGCCATAGGTGACAATCCACAGATCCCACAACTGTACTTGCTGAATGTTCACAAATACATTGTGGTTTTCTCCTGGGTATATTCCTATAGACAGAAAAGTTATCTTCCACTTAGAGCATGCCCTTGAGCCTAGGGAATGTGTCCAGGCTGACACAGAATGTATGTGAACAATTCCAGAACCTAAACCAAGCTCATTTGGAGGCAAATACTTTGGTACTCTGTTCCCAAACTCCTGAAGGGACATAGTCCCATGGTTTAAAGATATTTTCCCTGCTGATCAGCAGATCTTCAAGGGATCAAGCATCAGAGAGGCAGAAAAAAAAAAAAAAATCACTTCTCACAAATGTTGCAAAAATATTATTACTATTTTTGAGACAACTTCACCTGTTTGGAATAATTTGACCAAATGCAACAGCAGAAAGGTGGGGGGTTTAAACAAAGCAAAGCTAGTTTGGGTGTAAGAGCATGTTGACAATACTAAAGAGCCACTGACTTCTTGAGTTTGCTTTCTGAGCCTCATTCTCTGCTGGTAGAAATTGATAATATTGCTCTGATGTGCTTCCTTTTATGTCTGCTCTGCTCTCTGCAGCATTCTCAGCACAAGGCAACCGTGGGGTTTGCTGCACCCAACTGATGATGGGAGATAAGCAGAGTAATTAAAACTCATGTTTAGAGTTATGAACTCTGGAAAAAAAGCATGCAGATCAACAGTTATCAAAATACAGCCTCTAATAAATATTAATAAAAAAGAGAATACCATAAATACATTTATTCACAGGCAGCAGTGTTATTTGCTGTACCTTTCCCTGTATATAGAAATACAACCAATAGAAATTATAAACAGGATTAGGTGTAATAACCTTCCTCTTAAGTGCTACACGGGAAAAAACACATCCAGCTATTGTGCTGGCTCATTTCCACAAAGCTTCCAGCATCCATCCACCCTGCACACTCCTCCTGTGGGATGACTCTCCCTCCTCCTCACAGCTGCTGCATCTGCCAGCAGGTGAGGAAAATTCCAAGCGCTGCTTGGTCAGCGTGACCTCACTCGGAGATGAGCACACTGCCCAGCGTGTTCCCTGTCAGGCAGAGCCCAGAGCAGCTCCTGAACTGCAGTTCCTGCCGAGCAATGCAGCACACAAATCACCAGGTGGCTCTATTATGTAGCAGTCATTACCAGAGACATCCCAGCCCTGCATCAGCCCCGGCCTGCGCGTACTGAAAACGCCGTGTGATTATTTGAATAAAAATGTTTCCCATGGAGACAGCTCCCCGTGGCTTACACCTTGTTGGGGACAAAAGAAACGATCTGGAGATGCTGTTAACCTCCGGAAAGATGTGAGAAAGGCTCAGCTGTGGACAGAAAAGTGAACAGTGGCAATGACTAATTGCTCAGTGCAGGATCTGTCGTCATTACCAGCATATAAACTCTGCCTTTGGGAAATTCATTTAGGGTTTTTAGAGCCTGAAGTGGGATTACAAGGATGGGCACTGACCCTGTACACAATTTGAAGGAGGGCATCCTGCATGAAAACAAAAGAATTTGTCATACAAGATCTACCCAGTCATTTTACTGGCAATTGAAGCAATTTGTTTCAGTTTTGGTATTGAGATTTTAGCTCAATATATGTGCATATAAACAATTCTCACTGTGTATTACAAGCTTAACTACTCCAAGCTTAGAGCTTCTATGAAATTATAGAGGCACATAAAAAAAAAGTTCCTATTCTTACATCCCAATTAAAAAGGAACAAATTTTCAAGTGTATTATCACTCTCCTGTGAACCCAGTCAAAAAAAAGGGGAAGCAAAAGCAGTTGGATTTACAGCCTTGGACCACCTGGGGCCAGACAGGGATGTACAAATGCAAGCATCCAATGACTTCAAAACTGGCACCAGCACTTCCTGTTTTAATTTACCTGTGTGGGTTATTGGGAGCAGCCAGAGCCCAAAGCTGAACGAGTCCGTATCCTGACTTGGTCAGGACTTGGTCAACAGCTGCAAAAGCAGCTGCCAGAGAAATATTGAAAGGACAGGATTATGCAGTTAAGTACTTCTTCCTTCAGGCTGTAAAACAGCAAGAAAAGAAAAACCCACCCCTGGTACTTCCAGGTGTGCCCCATCCAAGTCTCTTGGCACACAGGGCTGAGGTGAGTCCATTTCTCCAAGATCAGGAGGCACTGATGGAACACAGGGGCCACTCTGACTAAAAGGGAAACCTCCAAGGGCCAGAGATTAAAACTCTATTTGCCCTCAGGTCAAAAAGAACTTCTGCAGTCCCCAGTGACCATTTGTGTACATCACAAAGCCTTTGCACAGCTCAGCAAAACTGGCAGCCAGAGGAGACATCACTGCTGGGATTCCAGAGGGATTTCAAGGCACAGTGAGATGTTTTAGCTCAGCTGGATTAAGGAAACTTCTTCCTCATTCTGCCTTTGTGAACCTGAAGCATGACACAGGCAGCCAGGAATTGCACCAACGAGTAACAAGAAAATAGCAAAACACGAATTTATCATTCCACCCTCTTTTATGTCAAAGGGTCCTTATCAGAGCAAAACACAAGATGTATTTCAGTGAAAGGTCAAGTCTCCAAGTGAGCTTCTTAGATTATCTCCCAAGTCAGAATCTTGCCCTACGTGTAAGATATAAATCACTAATATTCTCTCCTGTTACACTGACATTTTAATTGCATTGCATATTTTAATATACTCAACTTGGGTTTTAGCTAAGTTGACTGTATTTCTTGATTTCTTTGTGGTATTTAGCCATTTATTATAAATTGACATGGTTATTTCTCAAAGTTTCATTTGCATGTCTTCATTTCCTTGCTTAATATAGACTCAGAATTTGATGAACATTTGCAGACGTACAGACATTCCCACATACAGAACCTTAACATCCCATGCAGATATCAGTATCCCAACACAAGTGGCATTCCAGCAGCAAAACAAAACCAAAACACGTGTCAGAAGAAAATCATTAAAATTCGTGCCAGCACTGCCCAGAGAAGATTCAACACTTGCAGGTTTATTGGTATTAGACAATTCAGAACATGCATTATGACACAAGTCCTCCCTTTTTATGCAAGTGTTTCCACCAGAAAGAAGAATGCATCTGTATGCAAGAAGTGGATGTCAATTCTGATACACATGCTTTGTAAGAATATAAAATGGAAATACTCTCTGCTTGCTCTGCCCTGCAACACCTGTTAATGCTCCCATCTCAGCAAATCAAACCCAGAAAAATAACCAATGATTTCCAAACCTTCACTTGAATAGGAAATAGGGTTTCTTTACCATTATACTGTAGTTTCTTCAATTTTTTTTTGCTTGAACAATACAAAAAGAATAATGATCCCACCAGTGAAGTGCCCTTGTAATATCTGACTTCTGCAGTTCATTAAGCACCTCACGTTCCTGTTGGCAGAAGATGCTCAAAGCCACACATTATCCCTCTAAGAGCACTATTATTTAAATCTTTTGTACTTTTATGAAAAGAAATCAGAATCTGCTTGAAGTCACGATGATGATAAGCACCAAAACCCACACAAATTAAGTCACCCCCTTGCTGTCCAGGCTGAGTAAGGGCTGGAGCTCCCAGCAGGGATTTGCTCATGGTCTCTGTCAGCCACCTGTACTGCATCTTTACTTCAGACATTTAGCTGAAAATGTTCCTGCATGGCCATTCCTACAAATATGGGTTTTTTGCTGGCTCACTTTGACTTTGCACCCACAAACCACCCAATGTTCACATTTAAGAAAAAGAATCTTGACGTGTGTTCACGCTTTGCTCTCTCTATCACCCCAGGAAAACCATCTCAGTCTAGATTAAGTTCTCTGTTCATTTTCTCCTCTATCTGCATAAGCTCAAAAGATGATGGCCTCACTTCTGCTGCTTGGAGACCCTGATGGGCCCTGCTGTGGACAACAAAGTCAGCCTGAACTGGGAACTTCCCAATCCCCAAATCCTTCCCTACCAACAGAGGCTCCAGCTTGACCACATGAGCTGGCTCGTAGGCGTTGCAAGGTTGGGTGCTCCATCTGGATGAAGAATTGGGGTTATTTTTAGGATTACAAGCATGACTCCACTTGCACACAGCCCTGCAAGGCTGGAGTCCTCACTGGCTGCCTCTCATGCTCAAAGCAGAATTCCTCAGGAATCTCACCCACAGAGGAGCAAGGGGGAGTGTTGTGCATAAAACAAAACAAAGTGGTCTGGAATTCAGGTTTAACAAATACCACTCAGGCTGATTGCTCTGGGAAAAGAAAGCCTGGGCCGAGTAATTGAAAAGAAAACACAGTGGGACAGAACAGTTGTTACATCACGAGCTGCTCGTGTTCTCCAAATCAGTTAAGGGAGAAAAGAAAGGAAGAGGAAGATTGCTCCTGTCATAGTCGTGGGTAATGAGGCTAAAGTGGAAACTTGTGATACAGGATATCAAAAGCTTTAATTTTTTCCTTTTCCTCCAGTCTGATGGCATCTACCTGTAGCCACTGAGCCCTCTGTTAAAGCCACACTCCCCTCCTGTCAGCACACACCTGCCTCATGCCAAGGCTTCCCCAGGAGCTCCAGGGCTGGGGATGCTCCCTCCTGCAGAATGTGAGGCACGAACGCTGCTCTGCAATAAAGCAATCCATCAGCACACAGCTCCCACCACAGCTCTGCCAGGCCTCTTAATAAGCTGCCAGTGACAGCCACTGCACGTGTCACATCCACAGCGAAAAGCAAATTACCAGGGATCAGAGGGTTTCTATTTGAACTCGGTGATTCCCAGGAAAAGCCATCATCTCCTCTCCCCTGCACTTAACTTTAGGTAAACTGAAAGGAGTCTGAAGGTTTGTGTTTCCTTGTGATGTTATCATACGAATCACGGGGCAGGGAAGCTGCTTCAGATGCTCCAACGTTCTTGCACAAAGCTATTCCCATACAACAACATTTTCCTCCTATTACTTGTTTGTTGTTGGGCTTATTATTTTCATTTTCATTTTGTAGCTCATTCTCAGGACATGCATATTCTCTTTCAATAACAACTTCAAAAATGAAAGTCTGCTGTTCGCAGCAGCAATCACAGCACATTCCATTAAAATGGAGCTTTTAACAATATCTGTGATTAAATCAATTTGGTTTGCCCTTTTTAAAATACTCCGGAACTCCCAGAAAACATACTGCATTCATTTATTTCCAAACCAACATAGCAAATACAAATGAAAATAAAATGACATTATTTATTTTGGGAGATTAGACATGAAAAAAGCACATATAATTAACTGTACCTGGCTGGACAGTAAATGGCAAATACCTCCAGTCTGCCTTTGCCTATAGAACTCTTGATTTTCTATTTTGTGTAATGTCTCATAAGAAATAACAACATATTCATGAAAATCAATATTCCTACTGCACCAGACCCCAGAATTACCTACTGAAATATCTCCTAGGGAAAAAATTAAAAAAGCATCTATTTAATCTACCCAAAAAAAGGCAAAATACTTTGAATCATGACTACCTGTATCAACAGGTAGGTTTTTAAGTCTTAGAAGTAAACTCTGCAGTTCAGAAGCCAGAATTAAACAAATGTTAAGCCAAAACAACCCTACCTGTTTTTTTTTCTGAAGAATCCATTAATCAGAGTAATACAGGAGAGAAGTAGAGAAGTAATAAAAACTCACCTGTGACAGAACTAATCCACAAAGGAGGACTGACTAACACAAGACCAGCTACTCTGAGTAGTGCTCCTCAGCCTGATGGGAGTGGGATCAGACAGCAATGACATCTCCATAACAGCCAAAAAAAAATAATTCCTGTCACCTCAGCTGCTACGAGGCAAACCTGCAAATCTTCGTCATAAATCGGACGAATCTGAGGTATTTTTATTTTAATAACTTCACCAGAAGTGTCTTCTTTTGAAATTAATACATCTGCCTTAGTGGTTTTTAGTTTTCCTTGTAAAACAATGACAGCTAATAGGAAAGCACTGTCATGTATCCTGACTAAAGGTAATGTATATGTGACAGCTGTGTGATCATCTGTAGGAAAGGATTTCCACGAGACAAAAGGAATAATTAAAATGAGCCTGCAGTCCTGGCTTTGGATTTAAATGTTTTAATTTGAAAGAACAATGGCTCCTTGAAGCTCCTTCCCAAGCAGCTCTGACAGCCTGTCATCCCTTAACCAGCCCTCAGCACCAGTTGTGAGAGGCTGAGCACCAAACAGATGATGCCTGATGCTCCTCAAAACAGCACCACTGCTTCCAGGAGAGCACTGGACACGAACCCAGCTCTGCAACCTTTTGAAGCATTTATTCCACTGACAAAGCACCCTTGGAAATGAAGCTGATGAGAGAAACACAGCGAGCCTGGGCTCTGTTTAGGTCCCTGAGCACACTGGATGTGTGAGGGGACTAACACAGACTGGGTCACTGCTCATGGGCTCCATTTTCCATCAAACAACCATCCCAGAAGTCACACAGACTCCAAGGCAGTGGGGATGGCACAGGGATGGACCTGTATTCACCTCTGAGTCAGGTGACATTAATGGCAAAAGATTTGCAACTACTGCCCAACAAGGGTTTGGCATTGGAACACAAGGCTCCACTCAAGCAGCATCCAAAGCTTGTAAAAGTTTGATTTTTTTTCCATAAAAAACTGACTTCTCCTTCCTATGGAAGGTTCTGCTTGAAAACAATTTGATTTAACTGGGTTCACCAATATTTTCAAGAAAAGAACTTGCTTTTTCCCAGGACAAGGTGTAAATGAACTGCTTTGCTGCTGAGCTTTTTCCAACACACTGCAGAATTCCTCTCCTATCAAATCTTCTCCTTCTGAAAAGGATCATCCTCCCACTGGAGGCTCCAGAGCTACACAGTCAGGGATATGCTTCAGATTAAGGGATTCTGCATTTTCCTTCTCTATTGAGACAGACATAGAATGAAACAGAAATAAAAGTGGCAATTATTTGCATGAAAGGAGAAACTCTAAGTCCCCATCAAAAAAACCCAAACGTGTTCACAACCAGAATGTTCTCCACCAACTGCAATGCAGACATCAACACCACAGGACCAGTCCCCACGAGACAGACTGAACAAATAACATGGAAAACTCATAAATTGATTACATTTCAGTGACATTCGTGTCCCGGCAAGAGTTGCAATTCCAAATGTTTTTGGATCCTGCTACCCTTGCTTTTCTACTTGCATCCTTTTATGAGAGAGCAAAAGAAAACAGAACAACACAGGTTTTTTAATACAGCAGATGTTTGAGGGAAAAGGTCAGCAATTCAAACAAAGATTGAACCTTGTCAGCCAGCGAGGCAATGTGTCACCTGGCTGAAACAAAATAAAACATCCTACCACTGCTGAACTGCCTTGAACCACACAGATAAAAGGCATTCCTTTCTAATTTTGGAATATATGACTCCTAAAAGAAAAACACTGCTGTAAATATTTCCTTTAAATAAACACTTTGATTTGACAGACTTACTGGTGGCTGGGGAAAAAACCAAAATCATCACAGGAAAGCAAGAAGAGGAAATAGCCAATCAAAGTATTTTGCTGTGATTTGGGATTTTGGCTTCATTTCGATGTTTTAATTTTTCTAGCGCCTGAATTATTTATTTCTTCTCTCCTTCAGGGCATGCACATCATGTTTCAAAAGCAGTAAGAACAGTAGTATCTTGCTTTGTTTCCTACTCAACTGAGCAAGGACCAGAGTCAGACCCGGGATAGCCTGGGGGACAGGACTAAAGCAGCAGACAGAGCTGGGAGCCACGTGGGGCAGGAGATGCATCCAAAACCAGGAGCACACCCCCAGTGTTCTTGTTATTTTGGGGTTTTTTTATCTGCATCCTCAAGGTTTCTTTCTAAAGATCTGGGCTGTCCTGCAGGATTTTGGAAGGGGCCTCAGGCACTGCCGTGGTGTGAGCACTGAGCACTCGCTGTGCTCCTCACCAAGAAAATAAAAACCCCTTGAGCTCCTTAGAGCCCAACCCAGAACTCCCATTCCCTTCAACAGCCAAGATTCCACCCTGAAGAGTTTTGCAGAAGCAAATTTCTCTGGTTTTCCACATCTATCCATGAGTTCTCAGGCCGGGGTTTGCTGTGGGTGCTGCAGGGGAGAGCTGGCTCCAGTGAACATTCCCCACACGCCAGTGGAACACACAAACCCAGATCTGCAGTAAATTTGCACTGAGGTGATAAACCAGAATCACAAGCCAGCATCAGTGGAAAGCCAAGTTTCTCTTACTCCAAGCCTGCCACTCTGCAACTTTTCAAAGGTTCAATAAAATATAAAGCTCTCCCAAAGAGTGTTCTACACACGTAATGTTTTCCTTTTGCTGTAAAATGCATCTTATTGATTTATAATGTACTTTCAAGGAGAACAAAACCTAGTCTATAAAACTAAAATTTAGGAGAAAGCACAAGTGTTGTAAAGGAAACTCCATACCATTAGTGACAGGGATACTTATTCTCATAATTTCTGATGGACAGATTGTGTTCTGCAGTGTTTTACTTCATATAAATAGGAAATAAAGGACAAAAAACTGCACTTATACATGTAAAAGATAATCAGTACTTCTGCTGTAACCCACAATTTAAACAAAGCCTGCTATTTAATAAACTGAAAGCTGCTAAAGTGCATTTAATAAGTGATATGGAATAGGATGCAAACCTTAAATTTGCATTTGAAGAAACCGAGTTGTTTGGTCTTCTTGAAACTGATTTTTTTTATTTTAGCACATTTTCACAGGACTGTAATCAAGACTTGAGCATCTCCAGAACAGCATTGCTGTTGTTTTTCTTCTCTTAACATCAACTTCTATTTCACTAAATTTTTGTTTACCAAGTGTTTTATCGAGCTAAAGTGCAAGGAGTTTCTCACAGATGGGTATGGGGAAAATGTTTTTGATTCTTGTTATTCCATCAAAGCCATGTTTATGTTTGTGCAAAGGAACAAAATTCATCTCTACCTTGGGAAGAGATATGTGTTGATGTTATTTAAGCCTGCACTGAAACTGCATTTGTTCTCATGATAACACAAAATAAATCTGTTACTGTGTTTAGCACATCAGTACACCAGAAAGGGCTTTTATTATAAAACAACCCAGAGCGATGCCAAAGAGAATCTGCAGATAAAACAACTCTGCTACTCATTTCCTAAGGAAAAGTTTATTTAAGTTTACAACTGTGGCGTAAAGGACTCACAAAATAATTACAAGTGAGAGACAGCCATGCTTTACAGCTCAAAGACATGAAACATCACCCATGAAGTCTTACCCTCTTAAACAGAAGGTACAAACCTCACACTGAAAATTTTTTGCAGAAATTTTTAGCTGGTATACCCCAAGGTGAGAGAGGCACAGATCGCAGAGATCTCGGTAGATACTGCCCTGACTGAGAGTGCTTTTAATTACTCTCGATTTAAAGACCCCAGAAGAAGCAAGAGAACTCTGGAAAAGCTGTAATTCCAGTTACTCCTGCCACACTCCACAGGCTGCTCGTGGCAATTCACACTGCTGTAGGAATTCTTGAGTTTCAACAAGTTACAGGCCAGGGGTTCATCAATCCAGCAGCCCTGCCAGGCAGGTCGGATTAAGAATGCAAGGAACAGCAAAACCTGCACTTGTGGGAGCAAATAGCTTTGCTAAATAAATATAATCACAAAACACTGCCAAAATTGGAAGCCTCTAAGTCTGCAAGGTACAGGGAAAGCTGGTTCATCTGCATCCTCTAACAGGAGACAGAAATTAATGGAATGCCCCACTGGAAGTAGGATTCCTCTACCAAATGAATTCCACTCGGTGCTTTCAGAGGTGGTTGTTTGTTTTGTTTTTGGCTTTTTTTCATTTAAAACATACATTTGCACAGTTAAATTCCCCACAAACAGCATAAATTTCATAGTTGATAACATCTGTAATTAGACTTTGAAATTCACACTGCTATTAGCTGTCCTACACGGCACAAGTTTTGCCTGAAAACACCATTTAAGCTGTTTTCATTTTTTCAAACTATCAAATTTGAAAGCCTATTAGAAGAGATGAATTTTTCTTGAAGAACAAAAAACTAAATTGAGTTTATTTGAAAGATCAAACTCCAAGGACAGGATTGAAATAAATGTTCGGTTGCAACAAATGACCTGCTCTATAAATCAAGCTCAAAGAGGATATAAACAGAGGACATGAACCAAAAAAAAAATAAAAATAAAAAAAATAGATACTGATTCCTCAGAAAATGACCTAAGAAATCAAAACCAGGAAAGTGGTTGCAAGAGAGGTAAAACACAGGTTCCCTTAGTTAAAATTCAGATCATGGAGCACTGCAAATGAGGGATATCCCCAGTGTCAACTTCAGGTGTTCAACACCAGAGCCCCATCATTGCCCTGTTTATCATGGAGCAGTTTAAATCCCACCTGAAGACTTGCCAAGAAAATGGGTGCACCTTTAAATGTTCTCCAAGGGCTGCATAAATCAGCATAAACAGCCTCACTGCACAGCACGAGCTGGAGAGCTGAGTGCTGGTGCTTTGGGAATCAGGGCTGTTTTAGTTTTCATCCACGGCTTTGTGCCAGCCACAAGTTTTCTAACATCTCTGACACAGTTTGCTGCCTACCTCTTGCTTCTAAAGGCTCCTTTTGCCTTTTGACCAGGTTTTTCCATAGATCCTGATATTCAGTTTACATTCTGCTTGCTGAGTAAACTTCCCAGGATCTTTTACAGTCCACTGCACTGTGCTTTTAGGTGGAAGAGAAATAAACACAGACCCTAAATCCTAGTTGCAAGTCTTTGTTTTAAATGAATTTTCATTGTCAGTAACTAGTTGATACAGAAATTCTGCACTAGCAGCCTCATCTACTTTAGTCTGTATGGGTGGACAAGGTGTGCTGGTTCAGGAGTTGTTCCCAACAGCCCCCCACACACAACAATACAAGCAGTGAATTATTTACAGGGTATTTTTCCATATAGTGAAGTGCTTAGCAGAAGTAGTACTTCTGTTTGAATAATTAAAAAACCCTTTTTTCCTCTCCACCCTGCAAAGCTGGATCCCAAGTCCTTAGCCTGGACCCCCATTTCTCCTCCATATGGTATGTTCAATTACCATTTAGTTTTCAAGTGCTAATAGTGGCCCATAACTTCAAGTACTGCTATTCAGAGTCAGTGCCTTTTCCCTGATTAATTACTATGGAGAGATGATACCTCTGGGAATCAAATACATTGTATGCTTAACTCCAGAATAGACAGTTCTTGTCAATAACACATCCAAGCAGCTTAAAACTTCAATAGCCTGGTTTCTTATATACTGTAAGTGCTGCTGAATATTCAGTTTTATTTCTGTTTCCCTGCCAGTAGGAAATAAAGAACACACTTTTAGCTAAATGAGAACTGAAGTGCACTGGAAGAGTGCTATAAATTATATGCAGGCCACCAAATAAAATTCAATTTTCAGGTAATGTGAAGGTGTAATGCGTCTGGAGAAGCTGTTTTGCATATCACACACGACAGCAGGCAATAAGGAGCAGGGAATGACTAAAACCTGATCTGTCACATGCAACTCTTTGATTGTTCCCCCTACTTTAGCTACTCTAATCGCGCTGTTGCAGTGTTGATTCAGAACACGGCGGCCCATGAAAAATGTCACCGTGCTGTCGATGTTGCGGATCCGCTGGCAATTTCAGCAAGCACTGGATGCACATAAAGGGTGATAAGGCACTATATCCTGCCATGCTCAGCAGGTTTTCCATTTCCTCCTGCAATTACACATCAAACTGTTTTAGCTTCACAAGCTTCGGCACTATAAATGGCCTCAAGGCAGAAGTCTGCTCCGCACACTGATGAGTCTATCTTCAAAGCAGAGTGCAAACTCAGGTTTTGGGGAGAGATGATTTTTTTTTTTTTAAATACCCTTTTTCCAGAGCTTTTAAGAGTTTACTTAGAGATTATACCTACCATTATCTCCATGTACTCCAATTAACAGGCAGTTTTATATCAGCATTAACTGGAGCTGCCTCCAAGAGGAGGTGAAAGCTCTGCATACACAAGAGCAAGCCACCATCTGCACAGGAGCACTGTTCACAGCATTACATCTCTACATAATGGGATTTTTTTTTAGCTCCACCTTCTCTCTTTTCCTAAAAGGCTACCTGGAATTCCAGACTGATAGTAGGAAAAGAATCTGGTTTTCAAATATTCCAAACTTTGTCTCACACTACAGCAATGCTGCCAAAACCGTATTGTCTCTCCTTTTCTCCATTTAAAGCATTTCACACATTCTGATACGGATATCTCACACTGATGTAAGAAGGAAACAATGCAACGTTAAAGTTACTGCTCTCAACCACTGTGATCTGTTCAAAATCAGATATTTAACCACTTAAAAGCAGAGAATCCTGGAATGAGCCAAACACAACTGTGGTGGCATCTGTGGACTCAGGCAGAGGACAAATCCCACCCCGAAACCACAGCTCTCCCCCGGCCCACACTCCTGCCAGCCGTGGGATATTGCAGAAGCCATAACCCCAGCAGCCCTGACTGGCCATGACCTCCCACACCTCTGAGGCTGAGAGCCCCAGGGAGGAGCTGCTACAACATCTGCACCTCCTGCCAAGCCTAGGGGTCACCCACACGGGTTCTCAACAGAGATGAGACACGCACACAGCTCCTCCAGCACTTTGGTGGCTGTTGGGAAGGATGAAACAGGAAAGCCTTGCAAAGATGATTGCTTCACGGAAGACTTTAAAATTGTAGAAACTATAAGTGAGACTGAAATGAAGGCAACCTTCGACATACCAAACCTTAGTTGCTAAGCAGCTGGAAGGCTGGTATGTCCGGCTGAGAGTAACCCCCTCTTGTTTAGATAAGCAAGACCCTCT
>VZTB01012399.1:1814162-1866250 GCA_013397245.1 Thryothorus ludovicianus
TCTCTGGCTCCTCAATCCTTTGTTCTCTCCCCCTCCTGGGCCTGCTCTGAGCTGTGGTGGGCAGCTCTAAGCAGGGTCCTAGCTTGCATCCCATACCTTTTGTAATAAAACTTAAGTTCTAGGATTCAGCTTATAGAGATCTCTCGTCTCCGTCCGCCGTCCCATACACCGGGCACACAACAGTCCACAGCAACAATATCTTACAGTATACTACAGGTGGCTTCTCCCACAGTCCACCCCTGAGGTACCATTAATGAAACATTGGGACAGAGAGAGGAGAGCACCACTGCCACAGAACACAGCTCTCTCTCCCTGCTCTTCCCCCAGACAGTCACACAGCAGGGACCAGCAGAGCCACCCCAATTACGCCCTTTGTCCAATGACAACAACGAGGCAGGAGCCCTGGAACTGGTGGTTTGTGTGCCCTCCACCTCTGAGAGACAGCACGACAAAAAGAGTGTCAGAGCAAACGAGGAGCAGCAGCTTCAGCCACTGAAAATGAACAGGAACAAACAGATCCTTGCACAGCACAACTGACAGCTTGTTCCCGTGCCTCTCCAACGACCCCATCCATGAAGAACACGGACCTTTTACAACATGCTTCAGGGTGTATTATCATTCATTCCCAACCTTTGAAAAGCTGAGCTGTCACTGCTGCCTAAAATGGGCTTTAGGTTCTTTAAAAAAATTAAAAAACAGACAAAATATTCTCAACTAATTATGTTTAACAGACACCTGCTTTTGTTATTAAATCAAATTATCAAAGCATATGCAGGTATGTCAGCTCTCCCAACCAGGACTGCAGTGTATCCACTGTAAAACAGCAAAGATCTTTCAGGAGGGAGTCAACAGCTACAGGCAGCACATCCAAAGCAGCAAAATCTTTACTCAGATGATCCACCTTGTGACTCCAGGCTGTCCCCATTTATGCACAGAGAGCACACACAGGACTCCAGAAGCATCAGCACCACCAACCAAACCAACTCCATCACCAGGACATGGACAGAAAACAGCAAGGAGGGAAGAAGAGGGTGCTCAATCCTTAATAAAACTTCATACAGCTTTGAATATTCATGTGTGGGTAAGTAAAACATAAGAGCAGCAAACCAAGGCAGTGATGGACCTAAATGTGAGCAGAACTGCTGCCAGAGCAGGAAATTCAAGTCAACACAGGAAGATTTATTTCCCTATTTGATGGTGATCTACGCCTTGGCAAGAGCAGCCTCTGCCCTGAACATTTATCATCATTGCTACCCGCATCTTTGACTCCACCTTTGCCATCCCATGACAAGATATTGCCTTGTGCTCACTGCAAATTCAGACACGCCTGGCATGGCCTGCTACACTAACTGAACCACCTGCTGTTGGCAATAAAATGACTATTTCCTTATTTCTTGGCATCTTCTCATAGGTGGCATTGCTAAAACACTGGCTGTAACTCAAGAGCTGCTCCAGATTGAAACCTCATCCAGGATACGAAAAATCTCTTCAAAATTCCAAAAGCAAGCAACTACTATAGTGTGGCAGGGCATGTTCTTTTGGTAATTTTTTTTGGGTTGTTATCATTTTTTAAGTCTGAAGATGTTTGCTAGATCTTCCATTCAGAACTACAAAGAAGAGAATGAGAAAAATAGGCAAAGTTCTGTGACAAGGTAGAGATGGAAGACACCAACATGTAATAAAGACCATGCTGCTACCAATAAGAGGGCTAAGTCCAAGGAATTTCTTCTGCCTTAACAGCTGTTTCTGCATTTGTTTCTTTGCAAAGATTAAATACTTGTTTGAAAAAGCCTCACAAAACGCTGTTTAATTTGTCTTCTTCAACCAGTGCCAAAACCAGTCCCAAACTGATGAGAATCACACCCCCTGAATGTGCTGAATGGGAAGTGGGTCCAACCTTGAGAAGGAGCCCTCAGTGCTGTTTACAACACATCCTCTCACAGGGAAGCTTCAGTGATTAGGAAGAAAAATTAAGCCCTGGAAGCAGCCTCATGGACAGGAGTCCACACAAGTGGTCAGAATTTAAGTGGCTTCTACTAAATTTAGTTTATATCATCTGTGAATAATCATGCCCCACCACAGTTAATAGTGTGGTTGCTGCTCTAAGTTGTTTTTAGTTGTGGATGCTGTTGAGTTGGTATCAATCAGCATAAAGCACAAGAGCATCCTTCCATCTCCAGCTTCTCAGAAAAGCTGTATTTTAAAGAGTCTTTAATGGACTATTAAACACAGAGGAAAACTTATCCATGATCACTCACT
This sequence comes from Thryothorus ludovicianus, assembly GCA_013397245.1. NCBI lineage: Eukaryota > Metazoa > Chordata > Aves > Passeriformes > Certhiidae > Thryothorus > Thryothorus ludovicianus. Next base: position 1,816,422 of record VZTB01012399.1, read on the forward strand.
TAACCAAGGCACACGAGCATTTTCAAGCAAATCACTCACCACGTTTGCATCAGTAAGTGATTTCAGGGAGTAGCTTAGTTCATGTTATCCTAATGTGAGCTTTCCAAGATCCATCTGCAGCGTATCTGCCTGAACAATTCTGTCAAGCACATGGAAACAAAGCTGGCAGGAGGAGGGAAGGGACAGCACACACCACCTGAATGGGATGGAGAGGTACAGAGATGGCACCCACACGAAGCTGCAGAGACCAACTACTAAACATTCTGCAAAATGAAACGGTTCTCAGATATAATTATTTGAGATTCAAGTATGCTTACAGAATAGTTCAGCTCCTTCAAAGCATAAATTTCAAGAGACGGTGTTCAAGTCATTTCTATTACCTTGACACTGTTGACAAATGCACCATTGAACGATTTTATCGCTGTACAAACTCATCATAACCATCAGCACACCACTACTGGTAACGAAAAGCACTTTATGAAGTGCCCTGTGTGAAATCTAAAATTTGATATGGCTCCTACCTGACAGCTATCCTGTATTAAACTCACCTTTTAACTACGGTTAAAGCCAAGTGAGTGCTCAAGCAGCCTTGGAGACCTGTGCTGAGAATAGCTGAGCAGATGGAGTCCAGAGAAGCTAAACAACACCAATATTAAGAGCATCTAAGTTCACACAGAATATTTCCTCCAAGTACAATGTGCTATCTTCAAATGCTACATCAGCCATTTATATGAATCCTGACAGGCAGCGAAGATTCACGTGCAGTGACACCTGAAAACAAAAATTAATGCAGGTGGTTTTCCTGCCTGAACATATGTTCTGCAGGGAAGATACACAGCTCTTAATCCTGCTAAGTGCAGTACACAGTAATGGTAGGAAATTATGAGTGCACAGACATCTTTATGTTTTGCCTACTTGGCAATCTATGTTTTCTGTACACAGATTTATTTGTAAGTGATCCATATGCATACCATTCCCAGAGTTTGTGTAAAGCCATACTTCAGCAGCAAACAAAATAAAATCACTGCGGGTGCGGCGAAGGGCAAAAAAAAAGGGAAGGCTGGCACACGGTGTAATTCAGACAAAGAGCTCAAACTGAACCTAAACTGCAGGAAATAATAGAACTGGCTCCAAAATCAGACAGACTGCTGATACTCAAAAAGAATATCAGAGGGGCTTTTTTATTTGTGGGTTTTTTAAAATTATCATCACTTGCTTGTTTCTTAGAAACTCCCTTTAGGAGTTTTTGCTGCTGAGAAGAAACCATGCCAACAAAATGGACTAAGTTGGGATAGCTCCAGACCTGGCACTACTGGGCACCTCCAGCTGCTCAGTTCATGATTCTCCCCTTCAGGACTCAACCACCCCTGTGTGAAACGTTCTTCATCTCTAAGAACATCTAATCCACCTAAAGGTTATAAATGATAAAACAAGGAATCAAAATTCAGGTACTGCTGGATGAGTCAGGCAGTGGATCCCATTTGCATCACCCAAGCAAACAAAACTTCTGCAAACTGAAGCCTGGAGAAACGACACCACCTTCAACGTGTGCATTTCTTGCTGTTTAATCAAAACTGTTTTCTTTTATATTTTTTTGTGTATGTTTGATGCAATTACTGGAAAACTTTTTAGCTTGTTATGCAGGTTGTCAGAAGAGATGATCTAACAGTGCCTCCTGGCCTTAAAATCTATGCATCTTTGATATATTTCTCAGGAGCTGGTGAAATATTACCCTTACTTTTAAAATGCCTAGGCATACACTTCTCTGGCAATCTGCAAGGTATTACTCACATTTCATTTATTTAATGCTCTGTCTTCCCAACAATTTGAAATAAACTTTCCATGGGGGATGTCATGGTATGCTCTCTAGTACTTCTCTAAAATTAAATTCTAATTGCAGGGTGTTATCTGCATCAAACTGAGAATTTTAAACTGTAATATTAAAAAAAAAAAGCTTAACAGTCTCACTGAGATGAATCCACCCAAAGAATGACTGGTCCCTGCTTCCATCCATCCATCCCCTTGTGGCTGTGCCAGGGGAATTGGCTGTGACTGACTGGATGGACCCTGGAGATCATCCTCCTGCTCCCACTCTCACAGCCAGGGCAAACAGCACAGCTTCATACAAATGGGCTTTTTTCAGCCCATTTTCAGCATGGGTGCAGAGACAGACTGGGACTGGCAGTTAAATACAAATTGATTTACAAGGGAAAAGGAAAAAAAACCCAAACCAACCCACACACACACACTTTAAAGCTGGTCTGAAGCCTCCACTTCTTGAAAAAAAGTTAGTTTGTAATGCAGGGTCCAGGCCCCTCCTCAGCTCGTAACACCACCGCAGAGGGAAATTTGCAAGTTAAAATACATTTCTAGCAGACTGAAAACATATGCAAAGCCACATTTTTAAGCCATTTCCTCCCCAGTTTCCCCTCCGTGCTGCACTTCTACTATTTCATGGGTTTACTAATATTGCACTCCACAAGCAGAATTACTACAACCAAGCCCAAACTGAAGCTCCAGGTACAGGGGTCAGTTTGTCAAACTCCCCATGAACAACACCTGTAAAAGCTGAATTCGAGTTGAACACTTTCCTGCTGGAAGCAAGTCAGAGTTGCCCAATAAAACTGCATTTTTAAACCAGATCTGCATCGACAAGAGCAAGCCATAAGTAAAAGAATTTTCTGACTGCAGTGTCGGAAACGATGGAAGTATTTCCTTAATCACAATTAAGACTCTTCTCTTGAAGTTAAGCTGCTTTCTGCAATCAGCAACTTTGTTGTACTAACCATGTTTGTTTTTTTTTTAATTCCATACAAACCCAAAGCATTCTTCTTCTGTGTATCTTATTTTAATGGAACACTGTTACAAAGATCCATCACAGCAAACATTTAAGTCCATGTCTGAGATTCATTTCAAACATAGCCAATGGCCAAGTGGAGGTTTGTGAGACACTTCCAGATTACCCTCAGGATTTATGTCTATAAATCCATTTCTGGCACTTTTCCCACTTTTGGCCAGTATTCAGATTCCATAAAAAGCAGCAGGCAAAGGCAGAAACAGGATGACATCAGTGCAAAATGCCTCTTGAAAGCCCTGCTCTGTCCCTACCAGAGGGAATCAAATTGCAGAATTTGCCTTACTTAGAATCACATAATTTTGTAAAGAGACAATTTCCATCTCTTTCAACCAATCTTTTTTCCACTTGGAGTTTACCAATTGAGTAAAATGCTTAATATTAACCATCTTTATCATGACTTGATTATATTTTGATTAGAACAGTTCCTGAACAGATTCTTCCCCTTCGATATTTTCAGTCTGGGCACTTTCAAGTTGAATGATGGTGGTCAGAAGACATCATAAAGACTGAAAAAATCTTCCCAAGAAAACAATGGGAATGAAAAAAAGGAAGAGAGGGAAGCAAGAGATGGAAAGGAGATGGCCTTAAGATGACTTCAAAAAAGAAATTGAAATCTGCTATAGTTGGGGGTTGAAATCGGGTTCATTAGAAGAGTTCTCCCTTAAAAGGAGGAACATCCCCATAACACTCCTGGTTTTAATGCAAAGGCCCAGGCAAATCTTGGTAAGCACAACACTCCCCATCACAGCTCCTTCCCTATAAAAGAATCCCTTTCTTAAAAGATATGATCCAGATTGTGGAAAATGCTATACATATTTTTCAATAGATCCTTCTCTTTTCATCATAAAAGCGAGCTCCAGCAGCTCTCCCGTGGAATTCACTGCGAAATAAAATTTGCAACCTGGCAGCAGTGTCTGACGAGCAATATACAATCCTTCCTGAAAGGCTCAGGAGGATTCCATTGTTTTGAGGCTTAATTTTCAATTTGCATCGTTAAAAAGGTATGATTTCATCCAAATTCACTGGTCTGCTCATTTATATTTATCTGTAAGAGACCACATTTTAGTTCCTTTGAGAAGAAACACAGTAAAAAAAATTTATGTTCAAAATTATTCTAAGAGCACTCCTCATATTTCTTGTTTTATTGCAATCTGCTTGGACAGAGATGTGACTAATTTATTTTGAAGGGCCTGATTCTGCAGGCACTCCACACTGAGTAATCCCTTTGTGTTTTTCATGTCAGGCAGCAAAAAGAGGAGTTCAAGTGGCAGAAATCGGCAGAGCTCCATTACATCAGTGGCTTTAGGCTCATTTACACCAAAAGAGAATAAAGTCCCGTACATCACGATGAAAAATACAGAGATATTTTGCCCCACGCTAAACAAGCCTCTCCCTAACCATGACAAGCTGAAAACTAACTGCAACTGGAATCAATTAAAATTCCTCACAAAGCGCCGGTACCTTGCTTCAAACCAAACAAAAAGTTGTGCCTCGCAGCCAACAATATCTTGGGAATGTTCGTGCCAGCTCCCTTCAGAAAAGGCTCTTGACTCTGCTTCTATAATGAACATCTTAAGAACTGTAAATGCAACATTAACTGGTGGTAAAACCTTCAGGATACACAATGATTTTCAAAGAGAGCAATTAAACGGCGAGTTATTTTGAACCCGTGTCCCCATTTAAACTATTTCCCTTCTAAGTCCATCTGCCAGAGAGCCTCTGAGGCAGACAGGAAGATGCAACACCCATCCCAGAAAGCTGCTGTTGCACTAACATCTCCAAAGGCCCACAGTGCCGACTGCCATGAGCCTCATTACGAAAATGCAAGTTGCTCCACTATCCTTAAATAAACGAGTTCCATGGGCATCGTGCACAGAAACGAGACTGAGCTCCTAAAACAAACACAACCAGGAGCAGCACCACGCCCTCCACGCCTGCTCTGAGGCCAGACACGAAGCCAAGGTCCTGCTGATGGAAGCCCAGACCCACCGTGGACATTTGGAATTTTTTTTTTTTTGGCATGGAAAGTTTTCTATTTCAACAAAACAGAAGAAAAGATGAGGGAGGCCTTCACAGCTCTCCCAGCAGGAATGAAAAGTTTCTCTCTCATTCACGACTACCAGATGGCAAAACAAATTCCAAGAGGAAGATGAGTTTTAGGGTGGATATTTTTACTACACATGTTCAATAAAGTAAATAAAGAATGTGAGGAAATTTATGTAACTCGGAGGAGATTTTCTCAGCACACAAAAATCCAGGAATTAATTTTATCGCTGTACCTGAAGAAAGAGGAGATATAACTGGGAAAAAGTCATTATGCTGCACACCATTCATTTTATTCACCTTATCATCAGTGTCAGACAGTGGCAGCTATTTTCATCAATGCTCAAATAACTCCAGCAGCACTCTGGGATGAAATCCTCACCTGCTGGAAACAATGGGAATGTGATAACTTTGATCAGGGCAGGATTACAACATTGGGATTTGATGTGTTTACAGAGACTGATGAACATGATTCCAGGCCGATTTCTGTTTGGAAACCTTCCCTCCTCACCTTTGGCATTTCCTCTACAACACTTTGCAACACCTTCACTGGAAATCCCCCTCTGAAGGCAAAGAAAACCAAAAGGTCAAAGCCTTAATTTGTACAAATCATAGTGTGCATGACTAAAACCATACAGCTAACCTTGACATTCCAATAATTGATGGCCCAATCTCACTTGGAGAGCAGAAAAAACAAACAAAATCAAGGAAAATTTACTTTGTGGTTTTGAGAGTCATCATCGCCACTGGCATCAAAAGCCCTGCAATATTTATTTCTTCCTCTAAGTCCTGGAAATTAGGCTATTGGAAAAGCCTCCCTTTATAACAAATATATACAACACAAAAAATACACTAAAAATGTTGGTAGACTGGAAATTAGGTACATCTGAAGTCCCTGAAACCAAGAAACAAATAAAGAACTTGAAAACACTTCTCCCTTCACCAGTCTCACAAACATCTGGAGACTGACTCATGAGATTTGGGTTGTTGGTTTAGCTTTTTTTTCTTTTTTTCAAGGTTGGCACAACTCTGATGTTATGATTTGGCCAAATTAATTCTTTGGAGTTAAAGATACTAAGGAGAATAAACCAGATCAGATAAATATTTTTACATATTTCACTAACTTTCCCAGTCTGTGTTGTATTTGTGAGACATTCCATGCAAACTTCAAGTAGACCTCTAATGTAAAGGCATTAAATAAGTGAGAATTGAGCTAACAGAGCTGAAGTGTTCAGCAAAACCTATCACCGAGGCTGCTCCATCTGCTTTTACTTATTTAGGAAACAGCAGGTTTCACATATTTGAGATAAAACGAATGAGAAAACATTACAGCAACATAACTTCCCTCAACTGAAAATATCCACCTAACAGATTTTAAAACAGATTTCTAATACATGTAGGAAGGGTTCCCTGATTTTTTTTTAATTGGCTCAGTAAAGTACAAAGATGTTTCATTTCTCACAGGTTTACTTCTGTAACACTTATTTGTTTAACAGTTTTGCAGCGAAAACGGTGCTGCCAGCTCATGCTGCCTCTTCCCACACAAAGTTGCTAGAACCCATCCTTTAAGAAAATAATAAATGAAACTCGGGCTCTGGTGGTGTGAAGTGTTTACACGGGTGCTCAATCTTGCCCACAAGGAGCAATTCCTCAGGCTCCTTTCCTGCCTTTGGCAGCCCTCTCACACCTCAGATCTCCTGAGCATCCATCCATGGATGCTTCCCACCTCTCTGGCTACGTGTGAGCTCCAACCCCAGCAAAGTTTGGGCTCTCTGGTGCTGCAGAGCCCGTCCTGCCCACGGGACCCTGGGCACTGCTCATCCCCTCCTGCCTCAGCTCCCTGGGAAAACCATCCTCGCTGCTGGATGCTCAGTCCTGACCCCCAAATCCTCTGCAATCCACTTCCAAACTCCACTGCTGCCCATGCAGGCTGGGCCAGGGCTGCTTCACCAGCCAGAGCCTTTGTGCTCACAGGGCTCCTCTCCAGTAGGGGAATTTGAGATAAAAACCAAGATATCATCAGTCCTGTGCTCCCCTAAGATAGCCATTCCTTTAGTGCCATATATAAATATATAATATCTCTCTCAATGCACTCACTTGAGCTGCACGGGGTCTTTTGGACTTCAACTCGGCATAAACCAACTACAAAAGGTCCCCACTCACAAAAACCTCACACACCCACGATATATTGCACACCAAGGAATTTTTGACACATCCTAATCTCTGACTACATCCGCAGTTTTCTCTCTCAAGTGTGCTATATACACATAAGGTACTCGAGATGATAAAGGAACAGTAAAACCACAAAACTGGAGGAAAACCATAAAGGAGAAAATTCTCCATCAAGCCATCCCACACCTGGCAGCTTTACCACCTCCCTGTGTAATCCTCACCAAGAATCATCACCTGGCTTCTTTGCAACCATCATAATTGCAATTAAGTTTCAAAGAATTACCTCCAAGCCAGGTGCTATCTACAGTTTTAATGTCACTGGTCATTTCTGAAATTCTGAGAAGCATAAAATTTTTCTGATGTTGAATGTGACAGCAACCCACCATTATGACAGAGTGTGCTAACTGTGAAAATTAAATAAATTAGCTCAATCTTCCAAAGATTATATTGTCAAGGATACTCAGCCATTGCAGTGTTATTGCCTCTGTGGGGGGAAAAAGGGAAAGCTCACACTGGAAAATAAAATGGAATTCTCTTATTCTTACTGCTACACAGAAGATTGAGTCAAATGAATGGAATCAGGTAAAAGAATAAAGAAGCAAATATCTCCTCATTGTCAGGCTGCCAATTTAACCCAGCTTGGTATTTGCTACAACTCCACAAGCTTTATGGTCAATAGTAAGTGAAAGCAATACTTATCCCTAACATTTTAATTTCCCATGGTTGCCAGTCATTTAAACATTTCAAGAAAATAATTTTAAGAAAAATCTCCATATTATCTAAAAGTTGCTCTCTGTAACATTCATATTTTACTTGAAGGAACAAAAACCAATAGTTGAGACAATGTAAGCACTACTTAAGTGAAGAACTGATAGAAGCCTGGACCTGCAGTCTGGCATCCCATTTTAAACCAGTCCTTCCACCTCAAATACTGGGGGCTCCTGTCTTCCTGAACCTAACACTGCCAGGGGTGGAACCACAGCTCTCAGGGTTGGCATGAGCCAGATTAATTCATTCAAAAAGCAAGCAGAAATAATTTGCTTACTTAACACATCAAAGCCAATTGAAAAGTTGACTATTTAACCTATGAGCACATTGGCATTTCAGAACTTTACGTTGTGTGGAGTTATTTGTGAAAATAAATTCTCACCTGAAAAGTTATGCAGCGGAGTTTTCATTTTATATTATAAATCATAAAACAACAAGCATAAACCTGCAGTTTGTTCCAACAGGGTTCCAATCTTGTATTTTGATCAGGCTGAAACAAACACCTCTGTATTTTGTGACAAGCATGCCATCAAACCCAGCTACTGTTCCACACTGATTTTACCACAGCAAAATTTACTATTCAATTTTACTGATCCTTTGACCATTTCTACAAAGCTATCTGGTTCTAATATAAGCCCATAATGAAAAAAGCCAGCAGTGAAACCAAACGACTCTCCAACCTTGATAAAAGCCTCAGTTTCCCCCCCACTTCACAACATAAATAAATTCTTCTCCCAGCCTTTCCTGAGATAAAAACACTGCTACCATGTAAAACTGCACGCCAGGAGTGACCATCAGACAGGACTAACCTTGATCCTGGCACAGCAATTAAAGGCTGACCAACACTTGATCATACATAGTAAAAAAAAAACACAAAAAAACCCACAAAAAAAAAACCCTGAAAAAATCCCAGAGGGATTAATTCTCCAGGGTTTACCAAACAATGCTAATTACTGGCAGCACCCTCATGGGCTGCAAATGCTCAGTCCTGGTGAGCATCTGATGGTGCTGGTGATGAGGATTCTGAGGATTCTGTCAGCACCAGCACCCCACGGCTCTGCAGATGGGACAGAAAAGGGGGACAGGAGAGGATGAGAAGGAAGCCAGATCAGCCTCTAAATGTGCCTGTGCTGAGGTTAAAGCTCCAGCACAGCAACAAGCAGCTGTGAAACAACTCATTTTCACAAAATTATCATCTACTTGCACATCTCCCAAACTCTCCATGAGCCATTAAAAGCCTGCGAGGTGCACGGGAGTTGAAAAATCAAATGGCCAAACATCAGCTTTTATTAGCTGCACATTGAAGAGCTGCATCTCCCATGCCCCCTGCATATATAAAGGCAATACAACATCATCCAATTTTGTTTTGTCATTTTTCTGCATAACTTAGTGAGTCAAACATGTATTTATCTCCTTTTCAAGTATCTCGCTAAAGGCTAAAGCTCATGTTTATTTGTACAGACAGAAGATACATCTCACAACTGAAAAACATGTTTGCAGCTCAAACAAATGCATTAGAAACAAGAAAAGGGCAATTGGTTGATGAATAGAATATTCTGTGTAACTCCTCTAATTGACAAATACATTTTGCTCAGAGGAGGTGAAGAGATACAATGGCAGAAGATGAACTGTACATTGTTTTTTCCATCCTGCAACTCCATTAGACTGTTACCTTGTGTATAAGGCAATTCATTCAGGACTCATTCTGGTGCATTCAGGTTGTCCCAAGACACATAACATTATTAGACAGATCAGTAATAGGTTAAATTTCATAATAAAGCCCAGAGTAAACTGTGTAACAGATCTGAGGCTACAAATTTAACAGCAGCAGCTGCTCCCAATTCAAATGTAAAACTTAATTTCATTTGGTAACAAAACCGCAAAATATGGGCAAAGAAAGGCCACTGTCAAATAGTCCAAAGGCAACTATTTTTGCAAGACAAGTGATAGTTTAATTTACTGGCCATGGTGAGTTTTGCAATGAAACAAACTGCAATCTAATTACTCGCTGCAAAACAAGAGCCTGATTTGATTATAGGAGAGGTTCTCTAATTCCCTGTTATTGTTTTGTCACTGTAAACTTAGATATTGCTGGAGGGACAGCAAGTTTAATTTCCAAATCAATCCTTGATTTGCACGCACATCCTGCCTGGCGTGCATGCGTAATGTGCACGTCCCCAGGCAGGAACTGCTGCACAAACACACACAACTGGAACAACATCCACCTCATGTCTACACACATGGATCTGGGGGTTGAAATTAATGATTAAAGAAAGCTCTCAACCATCTGCACAGGGAGAAAGAGAAGAGAGACTCAAGGGAGCAGAGAACACAAAGCACATCAGCAAATGAGGAAATCTTACACTTGGTTTGCAGAGTAACTTTTAAAACCAGTATGTCTTAAAAATTAGAGATCTTTTACTTAAGCTACAGAAAGTATAACAAGACTTCAGCTCAGAACCATCTCTTGCAGTTGATAAAGTGTTTAGAGATAAACGAGTTTACAGATGGTGTGAAATCAAAGAAGAGCACATCAGTTCTGTCACAGGATGCTCGCGCTCCCCGCTCCGGACGTGTCAGCGATCCCAGCCAGAACCTGCTGCATTATTTAAAGCTTTTCACACAGCTCCCCACACACACACAGCCACGGAATCTGCAACAGGATGCCTGTGGAAGGCTTTGAAGGCGTATCCTTGGAGAACACCGCCGAGGCAGGAGCAGAGTCCCTGGCAGGAGTCTCAGGAGGGAAGCCGGGCGCGCCCTGAGCTGTCCCGGCAGAGCTGCAGCCCAGCCTTGGGCAGGGCTGGCACTCCCCAGCACAGCACAGGGAATTCTCTGCTGGGAATGTGACAGCCTCAGCATCCCAACCCCAGGGACAGGGAGCTCCAAGGACACGACCTGCAGCCCTGGGAGCCCGGACAGACCAACAGCCTCTCATTCTGAGATTCACAGAAAATGTCACATCCAGCAGCATGAAAAAATGTCTTTTGAGGCAGAAGATGAGAACTCAAGGGAGTTAAATTAACAACATAGCACAACATTTTACCAAGTAATAGCACTATATTTTTTCTTTTATGGAGCACTGCTCGGGGCAATATTTAATCTCTTGAGTTTAATGAACTTTTAAAACTACTCAATAAATACTCAAAGCCATGACAAGTACAATCATAAGATAAATTTAGTCCTACTCCACTGGACTATATCACTTTTTGTTATTAAAAAATGTTAATTTTAATATACTCAGGGACTTCATTTCTATAAAAGAAGGTGTCAGGGTTTCTAAATTCATATCACAATGGTTAGTTTTCATTAAAGATGTTAAGTACGTTGTCATTTTTAATAAAAATACATGGTGAGCCCTTCTTTCCAGGCTAATAATAGAACTTTGGATAAATAGTCCTATCTATAAAATGTTCCAGCTCTCAGCAAGGCTTCCTTTAGTCACTACAGAGGTTAAGATTTCATGAAATTACTTGATGAATTGAATTCATGTAGCTAAAGAATTTGTGATGGGCCTCAAAGTGAAGACCTAGCTAATTATTCCATATTAATGTATTACATGCATAATCTAACATTAGACATCTAATGGTAACGCATTTTATTGTGCATATAATACATTAACATGCAATTAAAATCCACGCTAGAGTAAACAAAAAGCCACCATGTCTGTCAGAACACTAAAATAAAACAGAGCCACCCTCAGAGTAACTTCACTCCCAAATAATGCCTGTAAGGTCTGATATTGCTGTCCGCCTACATCCAGAAAAAAACGCATTAAAAGAACACAAAAATTGCAATGTCAAGTACAGAAAAGGCAGGAAGCACTAAAACCGAGTTAGGAACATAGGCTGTCAGTCATCTCTTAATTTCATTTTTATTTAGCTCTGTAAACAGTGTCTGCCTGCAGGTGTTCAAGCTCAGCCCCCAACTCTCCGTCTACACCTCCTTGCAGCACGATGGAATATCAGAGAAAATAAAATCAGAGCATAAGGAGGGTCTGGTCACTGGCACAAAAGTACCAAAAAAACAGAATTCAGCACACCCAGACCATCACACAGCCACACCCACACACCCTGTTCCAGAGAGAACAGCCAAGGACACGGTCCATGCTGCCTTCATCCATAAATGTATCACTCCTCAAAAGCCTTTAAATTGACTACAGCTTTGTATATATGCTCTCTGAGTTATCAGACATGAAGCACTAAGTAATCTCCCCATTTATTTTTCATTACCTCCCAGGAAAATGGAGGAAATCAACTGCTACAATTCCTTTTGAAATACATTTCTGAAAATCTGGGTATTGATTTAACCTCTTTCATGCCACATTTCTTTTAATTCCCAGAGGTTTGCCTCAGTAAAACATCGCTATTAGTTTGAAATAGCAGACAGGATATACTGACAGAGTTATGAAAGGATTCTTCTCATGAGAAGAAGCTCCACAGATGAAATAACGTTTTTCTTACTTTAACTTTGCACATATCAGAAACAATTATATGTCATCTTTGCCTAAAATCAAGCTCACAAGGCACCCCACAAAAAAAAGAAAGATTTTTCTTCTATAGATTTTATTTCTGATAATAACTACATACATAACTGACATAACCAGTAACATCCACTGCCTTGCCTTCAAAAAAGTTCTGTGTGGTGTCTCTTGAGCCAGCCAGAGGTGAATTTGTACTAAAGCATCCATGAAAAGTGCTCCAGCTTACACAGAACTCATTGCACTGCTCCCTATTTTTTTTCTCAATCTGATAAAGAGCTTTCACCATTTTTACAGGACTCAGGAGGTTGTCACTCTGTGCCACGACAGGCAGTGACAGAAGTGTTTGTGCCCCATCAGTCTCCCTGGGAAAGCTGTTGGTGTTCCCAACACAATCCAGAGGGGCCACACACCCCTGCTGGGGCTGTCCTCCTCACCTGCTACTGTCAGAGTTAAAGTGTTCTCCAGGAGCCAAAGCCAAGTAATTCCCATTTTCCCTCAAATAAACCTCCTCTGCACCTTCTCCCTCTTCCACGGTGCTGTCCTGTCCTGCAGGAGCTGCTCAGACAGAAACTTCCCTTGGAAAACGCTGTGACACACTTTGTACCTTGGCCTCTCTGCAGCTCTTGGGGTGTGCTGACCTTTGTTGGGTGATCAGATAACTCAAAATCACGGAAAAAAATTTGGGTTTTTTTCCTCTAAAAAAGGAGAGCAAAAGGCTGGGATCTCATTTTCACAGTTAATAAAAAGTTCTTGGGGAAGGAGAAATTACGAGAAGTCAGGACTTTTTCACCTATCCACAAATCCTAGGTCTCCATTAAATCACAAGAATTTTCTAATGAACTTCTCTATTCTTTGTTATTTCCAATATTTATATGGGTTCTTTCAAGAACAACACATTGTGTATCTAACAGTGTTTTTTAATAAATTTTTATTCTTCTAGTCAACTCTGTAGAATGAATTTGCTGCAGCCACCATACACATTATTACCACCACACTCAACCAGTAAGTCTCATCTTACAAGATTCTGACACCTTTGCTACTCAAAGCACAAGGTAATATGAACAAATGAGGTAATAAAAAATGGTTCTGACAAATAACTAGTTAATTCACACATTATGTTCTGATAGCTGAAATTGCCTTCCCAGTTTTATGAAGAGATTTAGGACTGGAAAAGAGAAATTGGGTGGTTCTGTTCCCTCTTCTCTGATCCCATTACTCACCAGGCAGAATTGTCTCCAGGAAAGCTAAAACACTAAATAAATTTACTGTATTAGCCACACTGTACTGGGTATATCATACATAGCTCAAAAGATGCACTTTCAAACTTGCCAATTATCTTTGATGAACATGTCACCCAAAATAATTGCGTGCATTCAGGGCAGTCTTCCTAAGGATTTTCTTCTCTTTAATACATTAGTGGGCTGCTGCTCATAGCTGGTGATGCAGCTTTGTCAAAATGGAGCAAACACCACCAAAAGCAGAGCACAAAAGACAAGATGACCTTTCTGCTGTACACGCAGCAACTAAAGTGAAAGAAATGAGAAAATCAGACTAGGAAGGGACTCTGCTATTACTGCAACCACGGAGAAACTTTACATAGGAAAACTGTGCCTGATCTGCCTTCAAACACAGGCCCAGTCAAACTGATCTTCAGCATTTTGCATTTCCTGCACTGAGCCACACAAACCCCTTTGTCTGGGGGCTGCAAGGATGATAATGACTGCAGATTTATCACTGGGAAAAGCACCCCATCCTCAGGGTTTGCATTCTCTCTGTTTCTGTTCCATACGCTGATTTAATTTGGATTTCACCAACCAGCCCCAGCCCACATCCTGCCTCACACCTGAGCTATCTTGAAGAGTGGTTGTGAAAAAAAAAAATAATAAAATCTGCCTTTACCAACTAAAACCCATTTTTTCCAATTTCAGATGGAGGTTTCCAGCCTCACAGGAGTAATGGGACACAACCACTGACATTATAATTCAATAAAAGGGAAAAGAAATCATATCTGTCAGTCCATCTTTGCATCACAGGGCCTCTTTCTTGTTCCTCCTAGCTGACCTCTGCAACAAAGCTGTCAGCTTGAAAGAGCTTAATATCTTGAGAAGATAACCCCCTTAAATTTCTTCCCTGGCTCACTGACATTCTGTCAACTAGGAGAAAACCTGGCCCAAATTTAGGATCGCTGGGATTTCTTTCAGCTTGCTGAGCAGCATGCCAATGCTGCGTGCATCTGCCCAGGGTAAATTCCCAAAGAGAGCCTGATCCTGAAAACTGTCAGGAGTCCAAGAACCTCACTAATGCCTCTTAGCAGCACACAGCTCAGAAATTAGGAGAAATTTTTGGGCAGAAAAGGTTTAAATCTCTTTGGTCTTTTAAACACGTACATGACGCCATCCTAGAACTCACCAGTGCCAGCCCAGCTGCACCTCTCTGCCTCCAAACTTTACTGGCATGCCCAGAAGAACAGGAATTTCATTGTCCTTCCCCAACTGGAGACATTTGCAGTCCTCCTGGACCGAAATGGACAACTCCACCTAAAACAGGAATCCACTTTCAACCTGCCAGGGCTGAGCATCACCAACATTTACACAGCGAGATGCAAATTGAGGAACCTGCCCATCTCCCAGGTTTCCCTTGGGCTCTTCAGGAGTATCTTCTGTTAAATTATAGAAGTGTCTATTTGTATGTCAGATCGAGAAACCAGGTGCTAAAATCTGCCTTTAAAGAGCAGAGCCAGAAGCTGGGATGGAATATCTTGTCCCACGGGCAGGGCACACATTCCAGCATTGTTCTGCTGCCTCGTGATGGCAAACAGCTTCTGAGGAAAAACCTTCATTATTCTCATATTGCTGTAATACACAAGCACTGTATGAACTTATTAAAGAACTCGTTTAGGCTAAAAGCTGCTGCCACTACTACTAATTCTAACTACTGCGTGAGAAACTCAGATTCTGGTTAATTAACATTTGTGCAGTTAATTTAGCTACAATCCAAAGTGAAGCTTTGCTTTCCATGTTCTGACACTGCTAGCCTTCCTTAGGTCTTTGCCATCACAATCATTCACAATCTTAGAACCAGAATCAGTACTGAGTTATTTAAAGCTCATTCAACCAATTTTTCCCCAAACATTTTCCAGTAAAACACAGCTTCTCTTTTTCCACCCCTCTCAGATGAGCAATTTTCAATCACCTTTCACATGGGCTGCAATTTCAAGCACTGTGTGGGTCATAAAGAACCAGGAGTAAAAAAACTCCAGGGAAGTGACTGACAATCAACTCAAAAGACATTATTTATTAAAGCACATCAAATGAAGCTGTATAATTTGCAAGTTCAGCTGTAACAGCTGACACTTGCCCTTTGCTGTGTTAACAGTAAGGTACAAAATCCCTAGCAGCCACCCTAATACTGGCACTTGGCAATTAGCATGTTTTCAAAATGCACCTAAATCTAAAACCTGATCAGATTTATTGCAGGAGTAGAAGAACTTCTATTTAATCTGCCTGCTATTGGTGCAATGAAGTATTATTGCCTATCTTTGCTGTGCACAAAAAAAGGCTGGGATTTTGGAGGGGAAGTTACCAGAGGCTGGTGGACGAGCACTTTATTACCTTAAAATCTAATGTATTTCTGACAGGGTGCATGGAAATACCACACATTTTGTGGATCTAAGAACATCTGAGTGCCAGGCTCTGGCACTGGGCTTTGCACACAGATGGGCAGATCATTACGTCTCTATCAAGGAACGTGGCATTAAAAACTTCAGCAAAGGAGTGGGCCGAAGCAGAAGACAACAATGATTAATGTATGAACAGTGTCCACTCAACCATTGAGGCAGTAATAAAGGTATTAATTTGACTGCAAACATTAAAATATGTACAGTAAGATGGATTTTTGAACAGTGCAGTGTGGCATAACCTTAATACAGTACATTAAAATCATTCATTACAATGAATAAATAGCTTAATGAGATTTGAAACATCCAGCACTCTCTGTGTAAGCAGGTGATGAAGTGAAGCCCAATATCAGCACCACTGAACATAAATTATGCAAAAGTAATACTTTTAATGTCATCTACTCACTGGCATTGTTGCTTTTGTTAAATATTCCAGCGTACATCCTTCTGGGACAATATCAAATTAGTCTGTCCTGGAGTTTACAACAAATTCCCCTGCAACAGCCTGATTTGCATAAAAGTAAACAAAATAAAAATGTGCACAGGCTGTGTGATTTCCTCCCCTTGGTTTATTTTTGTAAGGAAGAGAATTCATCTTACCAGGGCTAGAACATCTCTTTTGTTGGTTTTTTGTTGCTGGTGGTGTATTACTCCCTCAAAGTCAGTTGCCACATTAAACATGGTATTCCATGTTCAACTGCAGGGGTATGAGATGAACTGCTGGAGCACATTTTTCCCCCCTATTAATTTAAACAACTTATTAACAAATCAAGGCATTTTATTTAAATTACGCGGCTAACCATGTAATTAGTTAAGTAAAACCACTTAAAGCACATTTTTCTTCCCATTTTAAACTGTGATGTTGGAGCTGTTCTATGCTAAAGCAGAAAGAAAAGCAATTACTCCAACAAAGATTTTTTTTAAAAGGCTGGTACACAGGTTCTGTGCAGCACAGACAAGGCTGTGGGTTTTGTTTAATGATCACTTATTTCCTTACTGTGCTCAGGCACAGCTCAGAGTTTTGGATTAATTTCAATAAATATAAAATCTTTATTCTAACTGTTCCAAAGCACTTGTTATTTACATTTGGAAGTGCAGGATTACTCATGCATGGCTGTCTGTCAATTAATCCAATATCACCCTGTGGATTTTCCCATTTGTAATTGGAAAAATAGAGCTTTCCTGGTTCTCTGCAGAAACAACAGCCATTTAACTACAGGTGGTGCTCACAGCGGCAGTGCACACATTTCTTCAATGTTTATATGGAAAATAAAACCCCTATTTCCTCCAGCGATAGTAAAGCATTTTGGGGGGTTATTTTCCTGTCTCTAGTATTAAAGAGAGGTTTTATCAATGACAGAAGGCAGAGTAGCAGCAATGGGTGAGGGAGATGAACAATCTTCCCAGCATGGCACGGCTCAACCCCAGCCACAGCTCAGACTCCCATGGTGGGATGGGGGAGAGAAACCAAGGACTAACAGCGAGGAAATTTGTGTGTTGAGATAAAAACCCTTCTCAGTGGTGCCTGAGAGTGACTGATCCCCTCTGCTGACTCTCCCCAAGCCGCAGGAGCAGAGGGAGAGCGACCCAGAGCAGAGAGCTCAGCCAGGTCACCCCACGGGACGGGGTGGCAGGGGATGTGCTGACAGTCACACAGCCAGGCTGCATGAAATCAAATGGAAAAGCTGATGGATTACTGTGAACACTGGCTCCCAGAACTCCTACATATTCAATGCAAAAGAGAAGGAATAAAGATTAACCGAGTGTGTATTCCCTACGGTGTCCCAGAGAACTTGGGTTTTTACCAAGTTCAAAATCCAGCAAGTTTTGTCACAGGGCACCTATTCATCAGCTAAAAGTGGCCTGGAAAAACTTATCAGTGTGCCTTTCCAGTCACCCAGGATTACTGTTCCAAGCCTCTTGGATTCTTAAGGTATTTACAGCCAATTATTTACATCCCTTCTTAAGTGATTTCCTAGAAAAGAGTCACACAAACACCTTAATCTCTGAATATCTTCCAGGGACTTTCAGTTTTATGAGATGCCATTCCAATTACCAGTCACAGTGGTACCAGCAGTCATCCAAATTTGAGGAGTTTGTACTCAAAAGTAAAATATAACAGCTCTGACAGTCTGACTCAGGTGGAGAATTGCCCCTGCCCAAGAGCAAGTGAGGGATTCACTTTTGAGGCACACACTGCAATACAACATTGCATGCTCCAAAAAACCAAATACCATTTAATGAACAAATTTCTGTGAAGGAAAGGTGAAGGAAAAAACCCTCAAAAAATATGACTCAGCACTAGAAATTTCATTCCAGAGAGGTAATTCTGGGGGAGATAAACCCAAAGAGTCCAACTTTGCTGCAGAATAAATAGATATTGACTTTCATCCAGTGGAAGAGCAATCTCAACTACACCACAACAGCATTAACATCACCTAATTACTCATCAAATGCAGGAGCAAGGCTTGCTGACCCAGCCAACATCTTTCTTTTTTCTTGATGCTCAGCGTGTCCATATCTCTGCAGCACATGGCAAGACACAAAGGTGGCACAGCAGCTGTCACAACAGGGGCCATGGGCTCGTGTTTGCAAAACACATCCCAACCTGATTACACACTCCAGCAGCTATCACTTCTCAAAATTCAATAGAAATTAATTTCTCAACAATGAGGGCAATTAAAAGGTCTGCATCCTATAAAGTAAGAATACCTGCTGACGCACCAGCTATGCCAATAAAGCTGTAAACAAAGCTGGAACACAGGGATATTAAAAGGAAGACATCCAACTTCCATGCTCTGATTATGGCTCTGTTAATACAGTTAATGAAACAGTTACTGGTTTAATACAGTATTAACTCCAGCACAGCTTGTGGTACAGTAAGTTATAAGTAGCAACTAAATTCTGTCCTCTAATTAAAAGACTTAATGTGAAGTAAAAAAGGAAGTCTTCATTATATTTGTGGTAGAACATCATTGTTAAAAGGTTCCAAACAACCAGTGCAATCAGCAGTTTTGGAGCTTATTGGAGGCCTTGTTTTCACCACTCGACATGAGTTGCTTCAACCTCCAACCATGCTTGAAATATGAGCAAAAAAAGAAACAAGTCATCAAAAAAATACTCTGATGACTCACAGGACCAACTGCCCTGTCTGCCAAGCAGCAATCTTCTGAGAGCAAGGTCAAATAAATAGGGGTTGTCCAAAATACTTCAGGAAACTCAGGAATGCCATGATCATGCCTCAACAGAAATGGCATGGAGAACCTTCCCTTTAGCTAACTTTAAACCAAATTAAACACCTACCCTTTCAGACCTCAGCGGCCAAAATTAGAGTGCAAAAGAAAGAAGTTTTGTCGGAAGTGGGCTGGGACACAGCTCCTGGTTGACCATCAGAATGAGCTTCTATTTGGTGACAAATTCCTTGTGCCGTAACCACATGTACCAGTAAAATTCCTACTCCAAATCAGCAATGCCTGGCTACTGTAACTCCTCTGGCAGGTGTAACAAATATGCATGTAGCTGCATTTAAATACAGAGCACACAGCCACCTCCAAAAAGCTGATGTATTTTCCTGTTACTTAAAAATCCTCCCTGAACTCCAGAGCTGAGTGCTCAGGCTGAACATCTTCTGCTTTGACACATTTCCTCAGCAGCTGCCTGAAGAAATCTCCCACCATAAGATGACAAAAAAAATAATAAAGGCAGGATGACAGAGTGCCTTCCCTTACCCCAACAGCTGGCTCTAACTAATTCTCAGTTACCGAACAAGCTCGCGCAGGTGCCGAGCGTTTGCGGGCCCCGTGGTGGCACACGGATAAATGAGAACAGCAGATTCCTGCAGCTCCCAATCAGGCAGAGGAGCGCCTGTGCCGGCCGCCACAACACAAACCACGGGGTGCCATCAGAATTCAGGCGCAGCCCCACGCTCCCCTTCCATCACCACGCTGCTAAAGTGCTCCTCTGGATACCAGAGCTGCTGCCCGAGCACTCACGGCCTGCTCTGGCCACACATCCGAGCTTTAAATCACAGCAAAGTGGAGGTTGGATTCAAGTTATGATTTGGGAGGAAATCACCGTGTTCCACTCCTTTTCTTGGAGAATTGGATGAGCAAACTGAGGTGGTTTGGCTGAGCTCAAGCAGGTTTTGGCACAGCCTGTCACATTTGACCCACGGTCTCTGGGCCACCGCAGCCCAACTCTTTATATTTTTTGATAATGGCATTACAGCAGAGGAAGGAAACTCTGAGAAACATAAGTGAGAAATTCTCAGACCCAAAGACGACTCTGGAAAGTTTCAGGAAATAGCAGGCTTAAAAATCCATACACGTTTTTTGCAAGCAGTTACTCAAGTTACTGTAAGAATTCAGGCCACTGACATTTCATCGCCTTTTTGCAAAGGGTCATAAAAAAAATAAGGATTTAAACTGCAGTTTCAGCTGGAAAACTACCCAATAAAAAAAACCCCAACAAAAACAAAACTCCTCAAAAAATCCCAAAACTATTTAAATGTCTAATCTACAAAACACAACACAAATCTCCACAGAACTGTTTGGGATGCAACTTTGTTTTCACATGTGAAAGGAAAAGGATCTCCCTGAAACTGGGCTGAACAGGCAAATGCAGATTTCACTTGCTAAAAATGGGTACAGTTAAAGAGGCAATCTTTTCCCCGAAGCCAACTATAAGTTTACACTGTCTTTAATCTGGTTAAGTTCACAACTGAAGCAGATTTTTCCACTCTCTAGCACCAACATGTGCTTCAAGACGTTCAGGAGAAGTTCTGCATCAGGGCCAGATGCTCTCCTGCCACACCACCTGCCTCAGGCTTGGGCTCTGCTCAATCCTGCCCCCAATTTCTGTCACAAAGTCACTCCCCGAGAGGCAGGACCCTTTAATCACCAGGTCCCACTCTGCAAACACACACTTGAACAATAATGAGGATTTTAAGTCCTTATGCTTAGACTTGTGTTTTTTTTCAGGCAACGCTGGAGACCTCAGTAAACAGGACTTGCTTCTGATAATATGCAAGAAAAAGGTAAAATTTAAAAAAATAGGCCTGACAGGAAGAGCAGAGTCCTCTGAATAATGAAGTGATGTCAGCTGATAGCAATCATTCTATCCCAGAAAAATTCCTTTACAAATTAAAATACCACGAATACCTCTCTGCCCACAAAGGACATTCCACATCTGCTTTTTTCTGTTCATTTCATTCATCAGCTTTTCAATTTTTTTTTTTTTTTTACTGAAACAACTAATTAAGTGCTAATATCACAATGAAGGCTGGGTAAGACCAGAAGTCTACCTCAATATTCCCTCAGAGTAAAAAGCCTCTTCAGGTGATCAAATTCTGTGAAAATTTAAAAGAGAACTTCACATAAATTAAGAAGTACGTTGCCATTACAGATCAGAGAGCAGCCCTGGGAGTAGATTTAGCTGCTGGTGAAATCACAGCATTGCTGTGACAATACACTGAACTCAACCATTTCCATATTTTGCATTTCAACATGAAATGTTGAAATACTGAAATATTCTTTTAGCACAAGTTAAAACAACACTTCCACTGGCCAGCAAAGGGGGATTTTTTTTTTTAGTTCTTTTTTTTTTTTTAATCAAGTTTTGCCTGCTGCCACAATGCTCCAGTGTCAAACAAGGTATAAGATTGCTGACGATTTTTCTCTTTGGTAAAAGAATATTTTCCTCTTATGCCCACCTATAATCCTTGCAGGTACTTCATTATTTTTGACACTTCCTGCCAGCAAAATCTGTACCAGGGTAGTGAAGCTGAGGGGGTTGAAAAGTTCCTGGGAAGTCAGACAGGGAGACACAAGGGGCACTCAGGCTTTGTCTCCTTACAACAGGCTGAGAAGTTCTTGAGGCAACACTGCCCACTCAGAACTGCCAGAATACAAAGAAAAATAAAATTATTTTACAGAGTATATCTAGATTAGACAATGAACATGAGCTTTAAAACAATTTCCTTTTATCATCAGTATTTACTGACCCCACCTGTGTGTGAGTTGACTGAAGTTTCAAACCCAAGACTCACCTTGATCTAAGATACACTGGTAACTGGAGCAGAGCTGAATCCATTTGGCTTTTATTTTTAATTAAACTTCTCTTATTTATCGAATTCTTCTCAATGGGATCTAGACAAACCCTTTTTTCTCTACTTGCTGCTTTCTAAGTCTGAATGGATATTTCATTAAAAAAAAGAAATCACACAGATTGGTGTGTTCGTAGGGCAGGGGTGAGACAGCAGCAGGTTCTTTACCTGGTTTTTTTAATGCCAAAAACACAACACAAAAACAAGCTGAAACAGAGCTGTGCCCGCTCCATCTGCAGGCACAAACACTTAAATTGCCTCCATGGCCCAGCCTTACATACCTGGACATTTTGCACAAACTCAATTAAATGCTCCAGCGCTTTTCAATATTTTCCCACTTGTCAATATAAGGAGATGTGTGCACACAAAAACCTCTGCCTTTTAAGCAGCCTTTTTATCTCCTCCCATTACTTTGGTGGCAGTGCTGTGTTTTGTGACCCAGCAGCACAATGCTACAATAAATGGCAATGATGAGCCACACTCCCCATTTCCACGTCTCAAGGTTTTATGCTTGGGTTTAGATTGGAATATTAAAGGTTTCTGCCAGTCCTGAACAGGGAAAGACCCCTCTGGGGACTTTTCATCTCTGAGATTTTTCCAAGAGGCTCATAACATCAAAATTACAAAATCACAAATCCAAACTTTAGTTTAGACTGTGGCATGCCTGCATTTTTCCTTCCTTATCAGAACTAGTTCACAAACACCAAGTGAGAGCTGACTTGAGGTCTCTGACATTTCCCCCTCTGCCTTGTGTTTGTTAAAAGACAGATCTCTTCTGACAGGGCTTCTTTGCTTTTGCTTTTTTTCTTTTCTGAATTATTAAGTGAAATCTCTGCTACGGGCCCCGTTGTACGCTTCATTCAAACACAGCTATTTGCACAATGCTCGAAAGCTCCTTTATCAGGAATGAGAAACGTAAACCGAGGAGGAACTGGGTCTGTGCAGTGAGATTATTAAGGAAACATTTGTCTTTAAAGCACCTGAATCCTCAGTTTGCTGCTGTACTGTGACACAAGGCTCATTGCTTTCCCTCTGCCTACCACGCAATCGGCAGCGTGATACCACGGGGACTAAAGTAAATTCTTTGTTATGTCTGCACAAAGTAGTAAATGAAGCATGCAGCGCAAGCCTCTCCTGCAGCGGCCACATCCTCAGTGCTTTTCCTTTTGGAGTGGGAGATTTAGTGCTATTTTCTTTTCCATACGCCTCATCTTTCAGCTTTAGCATAAAAAGGAAAGGGAAAATCTAAAGGCTTCGTTTCGCGCTAACTGCTCCCTTCAGATTCTGAGACGTGCCTTGATGAAAGCTCAGTTGTGATGGAGCAAAATCAAAAGAGGAAGAAATTTCACCCCATGAGATGATACTTAAAAGGGGGGGAAAAAAAGACCTTGGAAAAAAAGTTCTTTATTAAGTAATTAGCCATAATCTTAGATAAGACAACAGATCAAACAAGTTCTCTTAAAAGAGTTGCTGTGGGAAAGAGAGAGAGGCTTTTGGCAAGGGTTTACAAATAACACTAAAAAAATTAAAAAGCAGAAACACTGGCAAACTTTTCCACCAAAATTAAAGTTAGCCATGCAGTTGTGTCTGCTCCATTTCAGGATGCAAAACGAGTCTGGGAAAACTCCAGAGGAAAATAAGCTCTTCCCCTGCCTCCCCATGCACCAAGCACAAGGAGGGCTCTGCTATTTCAGGATTCCCAGCACATCTGAGCTGGATCCAGCAGCTGGAGCAGGGGACTGGGATGGCCCAGAGCTGGTCCCCACGTGCTGCTCCTCAGCTTTAACCTCACAGCACTTGGCTTTGCCCTCTCCCTCTGCTGACTTTTACCACTAGTTTAAAACAAGCAAGACTGCAAATCCTAAATAATTAAGAATTCTAAATTTTCCCCGTTATTGCAGGACCTGTAATTTAGAAGGAACCCAATTACTAATTTGCATACCTCTGATCTCCACTGCCCTAACACCTGAGCCCACCTTACAAGTCTGATTTCCACAAATGCCATCCATGAGCTACCAGGATGTTCTCATGTACAAATATCAACTCTAAAACGCTGGAAAAGTGGCTGATAAACTGTGCATAAAGCTGGTGGCCTGGATAAAACATCAAGGGAAAAAAAAAATTAAAAAAATAAATTAAAAAGAATAATTAAAAAACAATAAAACCACACTCTAAACTTGACATCCTCTTTTTATCCACATCCCTCCTTGGATGCATCCCTACTACATCTGAGTAATTCCCCAGGCCCAGAATAGTCACGCTCGATTCATGAGCTAACACTTACCGACTTGCCAGATGCTTTACCTCAGATGACAAGTTTTGTTTTATATATGCAATGAAGACTTAAATCAAAACCCAACTATAAATATTTTGATGAGACATTTTTTTTTGTCACATTCTGAAAACCTAATTAAAGGGCTCGTTACATGTGTGAGTGAGTGCTGTCTAAATAAAGCTGGTGCTTGCCCTGGGCTTGTTATAAACCCAAGCTAGAGCATCCACCCCTATTCCCAAATCCACACAGGGATCACTTTGCAAAAGGCTGGCCTGGAGTGTCCCTGATGGGTCTGGAATGGTTTTTCTTGACAAGGAGTTTGCTCAGCCCACTGGATTAGAGGCAGCACATTCTCCAGTCACTGGTGAAACAAATGCAGGCTCCACACGCTGGGGAAGGGAGGGGGATACAGTGAGGAATTCAGCAAAATCACCTTTCCCACAAAAAAATTAACTGGGCTTTTGAGCCAGATTACTGGCAAATTGTTCTAACTCTTTGCAGACTTTTTATGGAGCAATTTTGTGATATTCTCAAGCATCCAAAAACACTTCAGACAAAAGAAATAAACACATGCACTCACTTGGATGGCAGTGGGTTTCTTCCTAAAATAAATGTTTCTAAAAAGGCACTTTGCCAGCCGTGAAAACAAATGATTACAGCTGTAATTTGTTTCTTCATTTTTAAAGAATAGATTATTTAATCCTAACTTCAAAAAGACTATAAGCAAAACTATTATGTTTAACGGCACGCCTGACCTCTCTTATAAAGGTTCTGCCCCTTTTACAGAGTGTGCTATCAAGTTTCCAGAGGTGATTTGGAGTTTATGGTCAGGAATCACAGCCTGACCTTCTGGGCATCTGTTCAGAGTCCCTCACCAGCCCTGACATCCCTGAGTGCCCTCTTGTCCAAAAGCACTGTGACACCAAGCAAGCAGTGACCCAGGCCACTGCACAATCCATGCCCTTAAGTATCAAACCAGAAAAAATGAATTTTGGAACTTTCCTTCTGATAGACCTGGATACCCATTTTGTAGATCTATTACATGCCTAGTTTCAGCTCTTATTGAAATGCTTCTACCTCTGGAAGATTTTCATCAATACTGTTTAGAGCAAATTAATTACCTTAATGTTAAAACTAGGAAATACAATGCAAGTTATAAAACAAGAACTCTTTGAGCTGCATGATTAAATGGAATTAGGAATCCTAGGCCTGCTTCCTTAGTCTAACTCCTGAAGCACTGGAAAAGGACGAGCCAGGCCAGAGACCAGAGCAGCCTTTAGGTCATTCATTAACAACATGGCACATCTTGGTGGATGCAAGACAGGATCGTGCCAGTGACTGGGTGTATAAAGCCTAAAAACAGAAACACACATCCACACAGAATTTGTAATAAAACAGCCTTCGCACTACGGGAATATATTTTCACATTTTTGCAAGGTTTAATCTCACAAGTTTTACTGAAGGAGTTGAGATGAGTCAGGACCCAGGAGTTATCACTTGACATGTCATGTAGCTTTTAATTGACCATATCCAACCTGAAGTTCAGATTTTCCAAGCTAAAAAGATTCATGGCAAAATGGATTCGGCCAGTTGGAGGCGCAGATATTCTGTGGTGCACCAGAGTTTCTTGTACATACAAGAACAGACACAGAGCAGGTTTCTGTCCTCAGTTTGATACCAGAGTTTGCTTTGGGTTTTGGTTGTTTTGGGCTCTTAGCATCCAAGCTGTGCACTTCTTCCAAGTGATGCACTAATAACATTACTGCTCTCTAATAGCATTTTTTTATTATATAATTATGCCAGAAGCCTCACAGCCATGCAAAATATATGTTCAGTGGCATTTAATTGCTTTATCATCATGGCTATAATCACAAATGAGGACCTTCCAGAACTGAGAGCCAAGAGAGGCTTTTACTCACTGGGTTCTACCTGTCACCATAATAAACACTCCCTGGAAACCTCCCCTGTGCTGTATTTTAAAGGATTACACATCCAAGAGCCTTATTTATGCATTTTGAGTGGGTGGCTGCTTTTGTACAAAACTGTTTCCATTTCTCAGGGCGAAGTGCACCGTGCAGAGGGACAGCCAAGTGCCAACGTGGGCTCTCCCACCCAGCTGCTCCTGGCACCCCCCTGAGCAAAGCTGGGCTACTCCAGGGGCCACAGGAAGGTTCCCTGTGCTACAGGTGTTTGTGCAGCTTCCCACTTCCCCCTGGAACGCTGCTCCCATCCCACAGCCCAGCCCAGGAGCAATGTCTGTGCAAGTCAGCAAAAGAGGCAGGGGATATTCCCATCTCAGCAGAAATGTTGCATGCAGAGAAAACAATCACCTACAATGCTTATTTCCATAGTTAAAACAAAGCCCCTAAAAAAACCCAAAAAAACAAACAAAAAACCCTTCATAATTATGCCCTAAAAGAGACAGTATTACTTTTAAATTGTGTATGGCTTGCTTAAATAGTAGCAAACCTGTTTCCATTCAAATCCATAATGTTAAAGAGTTCAGTTCTTGGGGTTAGATCTTATTTTATGAAGCTTTTGAGCAACAATTTTTCCTAGATGAGAAGTCTTTTCAAGGCTATTTGAAGGTAAAAGTTATTTTGCATGAAAGCAACAATTAATTAGCACTCAGCAAGGTTCCCTCTACTCTATGCTGTGAAGTAAAAGCAGGTCACTTCTGCAGCCCCTCACACCTGTTACAGGTCACAGACCCTTACCTGAACACAGTATCTTATTTGCTGTTTCAGCACCTCAAGGTTAAAGCCTTTTTTCCTTCCAAATATAATAGCAATTAAATATTTTTTTAGCATAAATGTATCAAGGGATGGAATCTGAGATGCTTCTGTTAGAGAACTAAATACAATCACTGCTTACATTTTAAATAAACTAAGGATTTGTGCTATAATTTATGCTCCAGACCCCAAGACAGCTTTGGCTCTTCTTCACATCCTTTTTCCTAGAAGGACACATTTAACAGGAGGGCCACCACATCCATCCTTCTTTAAGCTCTTGCCTAAAAATGAGTTCTTCCCTGTCTTTCCTGACTGAGACAGGGGGCAATCTCCATTTGATTGGTTAGGACGGCTGGCTGGCAGCTTTAAATTATTTGTGTATCAGTATTGATGCTGCTCCACATTTAGTGTAAATGCAATTATCATTAGGGCACTCAGAGCTATCAACTGAGAGTACTTTGAGGAATGTCAATGCCTAAGCAGAAATAAATGCATGCACATGCACACAGGTGGACTCGGAATAAATTCTTGGGCTCTCTTCCCTTTCTTTGCCCATCATATTTCTCCTCTAGAATCTCTGCTCTCATTTTCTTGCACTTGTTACGGTAAAAGCTACTTGAGAAAAGCAATCCATGTAAGACAAGCTTAAAAATTCCACCCCCCACCCTCCCTGGGGCTGTGCTAGTTCTCATGAAGTTTAAAGGATGCTCTGCTGGAATGTCGGGAAAGGCTCCAGCGCCATTCCCACCAACATCCAAGAACCTCAGCTTCCCATCTGGGCAGGAACTCAGTCTGGATCATCACCCCACCCCCAGGGTGTAGCTAGACTGAACAGGAACTTGCAAGGCTGGTGGATCAGAAGGCCTGGAAGGGAGAATTTGAGATCTTTGGACATTGACCCTCGAGGAAGGCGCAATAACCGAGCGGCTCCGGCCACAGCCCCAGCTCAGGCAAGAGCAAAGTGAACATCCATGGCCAGGACAGCAAACCATGACAGGAAAAAAAACCCAAAACAAATCACCAAGTGTAGGACACTGACCTAGCACACATTCCTGATGGGATTCTGTGAAAGTCTCCAAGTTTAAAGAGAGCAAACAGCGCTCAGGGCACTTGTCCCTGTCCCTGCTGGCCAAGGGGAGCTCCCCAAACTAACACCGTGTCTGACTGCTCATGGCAGTGCCAGGGAAAGTCAATCCTTCAGCCTGGAAAACGGAGCAAGAGCAGTCCCTGCTCCCCATGGAGCTGGGAGGCCAAGAAATCCAAGAGGGCCTGAGATGGGTCACTAAAGGAGATCACTGGGCCAGCTCCCCTGGAGCACAGAGGCACTGCCAAGCTCCTTCCTTAAAAAAGAGATTTCTGCCAAAGAAACAGACTAGTAGAGGCTAAAACTAGATCCCACAAGGTGGATTCCCAGTGCTTGAATAATCTGGGTGAAAAATAAAAAAAAAACAAAACACCAACAGAAGAGAGTAACCAAACCAAAGACTCAAAGGCACCTCATTCTGTTCTAACACTTTACTCAGGGAAATGACAGCAGGCTGCAAATAGAGGATGATTTCCAGCTACAAAGAAAAAAATAACCCTGAAAAGCAAGAATTTAATAAAGCTACTACAGCTTTTTTCATTGCACTATTAGTTAAGATTTTCAAATACATAAATGAGAATTATTTGACTGACGGCCTCTTTATCAATAGTATAATCAGCTTTCTACTGTTGGAATAAGACATTTATTTCAACAGTAGAAACATTTATTTTAGCTGTAGAAATATAACCCTATTTATTTCCAATATGCAAAAGTAACCCTTGGTAGTATAAGCTAATTTAAAGAGAAAGGCGATTTCTTATCTGCAGAAAGCAGCAACAACACCAGCAAAGGACAATGGCCTGCATTCTTATTAATGCAAACATTAACCTTCTATTGCCACACTTGGGTTTCTAGCCTCAGAACAATATCATTATCTACAATGGAACTAAATTTATGGTAATCTAATTTTTATCATACATTATTTAAGTATCAGGACGTTTATCTATTAATCTCTCCGTTTACCTCCTTAGTGCTAACATTCCCAGCCTGCTTACAACTTTCAAGGGCAAGTCTGCTTCATCACCAGCTGTCATCATTAAAAAATCATTTCTTGTATTTATAAAGCAAATGTAAAGTAGTAAGCCATGTCACAAAAGCTAGACAGAGAACATACTTCTGCATACAGTCATGTGCTGATTCCTACTTGACTGAGCACCATCATATTTTTAGGTTCTATAATTAATAGCTAACAGCTTTAAAAGTCTCACTAAATATTCATTATTAGAGGAAAAAATTGAGAAGGTCTAATCCATTTTAAATGTCTCTGACAACTGCCATTAAAGCATCCTTGTGCAGCCTGTCACAGATATTTATATTCAGGCAGTGCTGAGATGGATCGTAGGAGTCCACATCCTGTGTTGTTCTTCCTCTGTTAAGTATGAGCAGAGTAAGTGTCAAATGTTATAAAAACACCTTTACATGCTTAACTCTTCCCAAACACCACTTCTCTCTGGATTTCCAGAGTCACAGGGGTGCACCTCCTGCAGGGGTCTGAGGTGATTCCTGAAGGTCACCTCCTTCCACGAGCAGGGACACCTTCCACTGTCCCAGGGTGCTCCAAGCCCTGTCCAGCCTGGCCTGGGACACTGCCAGGGATGTGCAGCTGCCCCACCTGGGTCATCACCTTGTGCCAGGGCCCCAGCACTCACAGTAAAGGGTCTTTTCCTTTCCCCTGGTGTGGGGAGTACACGAGTGCCAACCTTTCAGGCTGTCTCGGGTTTTTATTGCGGCCCCCAGGACCATCAGGAGGAGTGCAGAGACAAGGGAACACAGAGCCACCACCAATTCACTGCTGCTTGACCAGCAGGGACCCCTTCCCTCAGCTCAGGCAGAGCTGACTCCATCAGGAGCCTGAAGCTGGCACGGCTGATTCTCCCCTAAAGGTCCAAAAAATGCTGCAAATGTCAGTCCTGCCCCTTAACAATGAAGCCCTTGCTTGCATTTTCATAACAATTAATACTTTTTCCCTGTTGCTCAATATAGGTTTCAAAAGCCAAGGGTTTAAAAGTTCATTTTACAATTGACTGGGATGCTATTTGGATCCAATAATAAGCTTTGCTTAACCTTGAAATTGGCCACTTTCAAGTCTGATGAAAATGCATTATATATAAGCAACACGTGATCTTTTTGGTATATATATATTTTTCAAGGATTACATTTTAATTTTATTCCTTTTCTCACAAAATCACTCGGAAGTTATTCTACAAAACTCAAAATGGGTATTGCTCCCACAAATGCAGGAGGCCCAGGGTCCTGGTATGAGCAGTTGAAGCAGCACAGAGAGCTCTTAAGATCAGCATGTTTTCAGAAAGCCAAACTGTAATTTTTCAGACTGAAATGCACGACTGGCAGTAATCCATAATCCTGACACAGTGTCATGGGTGCCAAAGGGCCTCCAGTGAGTGCTGCCTTTGCATTTTTAAAAATGTTTTATGAGCTCAAGACCCCAGAATTAAGCATCTTTACTTCACAAGCAGCCCTCCATCTCCTAATACTATAGCACAACCAAGGCAGAGGAAAACAACCAGTCAAGCACAGAACAAAGGCTCTCTAACCCATAAGTAAAGTCTCTTTATCCCCAAATCCTCCACTTTGAGTGCTTGAGTGTTAAAAGCTAAGAGCTTTCAGCTTCAAGCCCATTACCACTTGCTCTTTTTTATCTGCACCAAATTGCTTTTGTTGCAAATCAGCATTGGAAAAAGAGCAGGACAAACAGATGAGCTTACCACATGTCCAGCTGATTCCTCACAAATGCCCAGGTTCCCCATTAGGGAGACTGGAGAATTAAGCAATAAGGAGATATTTACAGGCCCAGCAAAAGATGGACTGTTTTATAGTGAATTAGGGCCCCAATCAATTTCCTAATTGCCAGACCACAGTGTTTACCAACCTGACTCCAGTATTACTTAATTCTCTGCTCCAAATGAAAACATTTAACAGCCTATTGGCTATTTAAATAAGCTGATGCAGCTCCATTTAGCATAAGGACATGATTTTTTGCTTATTTTCAAAGAATATGGAGGCATGGAGCTCCTTACACACACCATCTTTGTCACAGCCCTTCAGTCAGTAAAGCAAAGAGTGAAGCAAAAGGGCAAGGCTGGAGCAGCCTAACTAAGATTCTTCTTCTCCAAATGCTGTCATAAAAATAAAACAGTTTTTAAAGAGAGCTTCTGCCGTGATTCTGAATGGAGAAATACAGAGCTGGTCACAGTCAGTATTTCATTAACATTTCACAAGAATTGTGCTCAGGAACAATTTCTCCAGGTATGTAGATTTTGTTTTTAAATAAGGTTATGGACACTAAACCAAGAAAAATAAATAGTAGCACCATATCATGCTGTCTCCCAGATGGAAAATTCCCAGAGTGGTTTACAGACACCTTACCATCTTTTTTCAAGCTTTGTAACCTTAGTATTTCTTTAAAAGAGATTAAAATCTCATCACAGGAGCTAAGCAAGTGAGTGAGACTGAAGCAGATCAATACTTCTCCCAACACTCCCTGAAGTGCCTCTCCTGAAGGAAAAGCAATGTCACAGCTTGCACCAGCCCTGCTGTGCCTGCAGCAGGGGCAGGACACCCAAAAACCCCCCACAGCACCAGGAACAGCCCCAGCAGGGAGAGCTCCTAAAGCCCTTGGGCACCCCAGAGCCCTGAGGGGATCCAGGGGGATGAGGAGGGGTTTGGATGAGCTCACAGACAGGGACAGGGTGCCCTGGCAGCTGCCAGCAGGGAGGACATCTCTGCAAACACAGCCCAAGGTCAGTGTGACACTGGGAGCCTGGTGACAGCACTGAACTCATGGCACCACCCCAGCTGAGGCTCTGCCTGGTCCTCCTACCCCCAGCCAGCTCCTGCTCTCCCAGATGAGAGTGGGAATGTCCAGCCTGCACTCGTACAGAGCTTCAGGAGCTTTTCACAACAGCACAGATGTTCATCGTCATAATCCTGGTCACTTTTGCCATGACACTGCTCACACAAAAGACACATAATCCATGTCTGCAATCCACATGGTCACTGTCTGCATCAACCACCAATCCCAACCTTGCAATACCACAGGAGGGTGGAGAGCTGACCCTTCTTGGCTTATCCAGCCAGGAAGCAACAACCCCAAACCTGTGGATCAGCTTTTGTTTGGGCACCGCTCACATCAGTGAGCAGCAGTGCCAGGAGATGACCCCCAAGGTGCCACACAATTCTGTCATTCTGTGATTGCAGATCCTTGTAAAAGGAGTGCAGCTCCTCAAGGCTCCTGTGGCACTGTCATTCCCACACCTATGCTTTATTTTTCCAGCCCTTCCAAAGCAAGACACAGCGTGTAAAAACCTAGAGTACTAAAAGAGCTGTGACTCGGGACAATGCCATTCTTGTAAGTGTTCTCTCAACTCCAGGTATCAAAACCTCAAAGAAACCTTGCCTGGCGTTTCTGCAGCTCATTGGGTAACACCAGAAAAGACTGAATCTTACAGTAAGGTGATTGTATCAATTATCTATCAATAGCCAAAACTGAAACCTAACAAAGAAATGCACTCATCCCAGCTTTGGCTCCTTTTCTTCTGCCTTCCCTCTGCTGGTATCCACGAGCTCTCACAGCTGGATTAGAGTTCCTTCAGTCCAGAGACAGCACATCTTCCTGGGGGTGTGCTCTGTGCTCAGCAGTGACACTCCACGGTGCTATTTCAACACAACCCTGTGAGAATTATTGTCACTTAACGTAGGTGTGCTGAACCTGGAGCAAACTGATTTAAATTCCGTGAGTGTCTCTGCCATTGAACCATCATCACCACCCAGCCCTCCCGCCCTGCTCTACCTCAGGATCCCTCCAACATCCCATAATGAACCAGGCTGGGACATCACACAGCATGTTAATTTGGAAATGAAGGGAGAAACGTTTAAAAGCAAGAATAACAAAGGATTAACAAAAATTACAGACTAAAAGTAAGGTGAGTGAGAAGCATTGGTCCCAGAGCAGAATTTATGAGTAGTCCAGCAGCTGGCATGTGAAGTTTCTGCCCATAATGATTTTTACTGTCCTAGCTATAATAAAACTAGAGAAATTAGAGGCAGGCAAGAATAAGTAGGCCATGTGAACCTTTCCACACCAATACATAATGGATCTAAACTGTTTTAAAAAAAAATTCCCAACATACAATAGCGATAACTTTCACCATGACCTCTGAGCACAGTTTAGTGGAAATTTAACTTCTACAATTAACTTCTAAATATAATTTATTTATATTAATAATATAAATATCATAATATACTTATATTATTAATATAAAATATCATTTATATTTATAACTTCTAATAATTAAAATTAACTTCCATAGTACTTATATAAGTACTATAATTTACCTACAGATGAATAACTTCAACTGTTCTCTCTATTCAAGGCTACAGAGGAACTTCAAATATGAAGAAAGCTCAAAATTTTAAGTAACTGCTAATTCCATCAGTGAGAAAAAGGTGGAATTGCACACAGCAAGACTGCATTTGACATTAAATTTCAAGAACTGTCAAACTTATTGATCATAAACTGAGATGAGCTACTCAGAAATGCCCTCTCCTCCACCACAGCTATTCCTGAAGAACATGTTTGAATACTTGTCTTTAAGGAAATGCCAGTTGTACTCAGATAATGCAAATGCCTGGAATTGAGGTTACCTAACAAACTCCCCCAGGTGATGAGTTATGGATCTTTACCTTACACAATGCCTCTTCATCACTCATCTTAAATGCCTGATAACCTTCTCAAAGCTCTCATCAAAGCTGTGGGTTTGACCCCAAATCAGTTCACACATTTAACATGCAAATTGCACACTTAGATCACCTCCAATTTGCCTTTGAGGGATGGAAATTGTCAGACAAGCTTTATGAAGACATTTTAAGAATGATGCAGCTCTTTGCATCGGGGCATTAGAGATGAGAGAAGGCAGCATTCACCTACACAGTCATTCTGTCTGTGTTGATGTCTGGCTAAAAACCTCATCCTGCATAAAAAAAAGCAGAAAATTTTAATATCTGACTCCTAATCATTATCACCTGCTAGAACAAAAAGTTTCAGGTGAAAATTATATTGTTAAGTCCAACAGCTGGCTTTGAAGATTTCAGTAGCACCTCTAGCTGCAGAGATAATGCAACACCCTCTTGGAAAATTCAGAAAAAAGTTTTAACAATAGAAGCTCCAACACTTTTTTTTCTTTTCCCCCCCTAGGTGCCTCTTGGACAGTTCCCTCAGAGATCCAAAAAAAGTGATACAAACTGCCAGGAAAATTAGCATCCTGAAAGAGCTGACAGACACAAGTGGAGCGTGCAGGTATCTGAATTTACAATAATCCCTCTCTGAGGCACTTCTGGAGTCAGCAGCATGCAGCCTGACACCAGGGCTTTGGAGCCAACAGGGAGCAGCATGCCTGGCTGAAAACAGTAATTTTTGTTTCAGGAGCTGGATGTTGTGTGATTAGCACCGAGGGAAGCTCTCCCTCCTGGGAAGCAGCATCCAGGACAGGCAGGGATGCAGCTCAGGCACTGCAGAGCCCCAGCCCTGGGTCAAACATCACCACTCACAGCCCTGTGTGTGCCAGGAGAGAGCTGGGTGTTCTACCTGCCCAGGAAAGGGCTGGAACACGGCCAGGGAAGGATTTTAGCAATGATCTGGCTTCTTTCAAAGCACAGATCATGCTTCTTGATTTCAGGGAGCTTGCATGGGGTGAAGCCCATGGGAAAGGCAGACTGCAGCCTCTCAATCACTGACACACAGCAGCAACAGCAGGGCACAACCACCAGCAAACAGGCAGGCAGGAACACTTCAAGAGATTTACACCCTAGGAAAAAAAAATTTAAAATACAGTTGCTCTATCTGCATTCAAGTTGTCCCCTTTTTTTTTTTAAAGCTTATCTAATTAAATCAATGCCAATACCTACAATGCCAGGCCTATTTCAGTTATAATGCAATTATATTATACTTAACTTGGAAAAAAAAAAGCCCATCCAATGGATTAGAAATTTTTTTTCCTCTTGTTAATTTAAACTTCAGGTAAAGTGCTAGAATAGTTCATCTTAAATGTCAAGAAAACAATAGGAAATGTGTCACATATACAAAACCAAGTTTTGCAGAGTCCTAAACAGAGCTTCTGTCGAACATCTGGCTTAATATACAGTTAAATTTCATAGCTACCAAAAATTTTAAACTCAAAATTTTCAGAGAATTTATTGTTTTGCATAATTAAAAAAAATATTATTTATAACCCCCTAGGGTAGACATGGAGATCCACAGACAATCAGACTTTTAGGAGATTATGGGTTCCAGCTGTTTGCCTTGCCTGGTAATCTCCCTAAGGTGCTGTTTCCTCATGATACCAGTAATCACTTTTCATGGGTTTACATAAAAGGTGCTGTATATCATCAAATCAAAAGGTTATTGCTCTCTTCTTGTTACACTGGATACGTGGCTTAGTGCTAAAAAAAAAAAAGAGAGCCAGAATCAAATGTGTATTTTTACATTACAATTGACCTACTGGTTTTTATTCAATATATAAAAACAAGTGTTGAAGTTGGCCATTAACAAATTGCCTTCAACATTTCATATCAAATCATGTAAATATATTCACATTTTCAGTAGTTGTGCTTGTCCAGTACTGCTGAGCTTTCAAGTTATACTCAGGCTGAACAATACAAATCCATGACTTGTCAACATCCCTCATCTCATTAGTCTCACTCAGCAACAAATCTCAGTCATCATGTTTATTAAAATACAAACTGTTCTTGTACTCTGCTGAAAACTGTGGGAGATTTGATGTGGCAAAATATTGCCATGGCAAAAAAGCCTTGTAAGATCTTTCGAGGTTGGAGAGGAAGCTCAATTATTTCTATTTTTTTTTTTTTTTTTTTGCATCGGACAAACAAACCTTGCATTGCTCTTATGAGGCACAGAAATAGTCCACTGTTAAGTTCCTATAGTTATGAAAATAGCTGAAAAGAAGAGGTTTTACTGGAGGGTTCTCTCCTCTGCACTGCAGCTTCTCTGGCTTGAGCATCTGAGCCAGAGCCAGTTCCCAGCAACTGAGTGACCTTCACAGAATTTGGAACTTGGGACTCTCAGAGTCTCCAGAAGC
Source organism: Thryothorus ludovicianus (assembly GCA_013397245.1). NCBI lineage: Eukaryota > Metazoa > Chordata > Aves > Passeriformes > Certhiidae > Thryothorus > Thryothorus ludovicianus. The sequence continues at coordinate 1,852,729 of VZTB01012399.1, forward strand.
CAAAATCAACCATTCTAAGCCATTTCCCACTTTCTCCATCTGGAAACTTGAATTTCAATGAAGTTGTGTTGACTTAGAGGAGAAAGGAAAGGAGTGTGAGGAAGCAGCAGCATGGAATGGTTTGTGCTGGAAGGGACCCGAAGGAGTCACCTTTTGGGTGACACCTGGGCAATGAAAATGCTCCTGGGCTGCAAAAACCTGAATTAAAACCACCAGCGTTTTGTTGACAAGCAGTGCTGTGCAACAACAAAACCCCCATCAAAGCAGCCCTCCCTGCTGCTGGAAATGCACACACACCATTCCTGACACACACCATTCCTGACACACACCATTCCTGACACACACCATTCCTGACACACACCATTCCTGACACACACCATTCCTGACACACACCATTCCTGACACACACCATTCCTGACACACACCATTCCTGACACACACCATTCCTCACACACACCATTCCTGACACACACCATTCCTGACACACANCCCCCATCAAAGCAGCCCTCCCTGCTGCTGATCCCTGACACACACCATTCCTGACACACACCATTCCTGACACACACCATTCCTGACTCGAGTGCCACTGCTGTTTGCAGCCCCTGCTCCATTAGGCTGTGGCTTATGAGAAATATTTACTGCTTCTACTCAGAACTTCAGCAGCTGTCAGCACATGTTCAGACTGCAGCTGTTTACTGCAATGTTGCCTTCTTTAATTTTTTTTTTTTCACAGAAACTCAGTATCGTAATATTTAAAAGATCTTTAAAATAGAAAACCTGCAATGTAATACAAAGTCTGTCTCTGAAAGAGTGGGAAGGACAAAAAGAGTTTGGGTATAAAACCTAGGGAATTCTGTGGTCTAATCAACTTTCACTGATGAAAATGAAGAACCCGAGCTTCCAAAGAGCACAATAAAGAGACACTTCATGAAAACACCATTTAATATGGAAGGAAGATCTATCAGTATCTACAGTTAATAATTAAAACTACATCTACTACCCTCCAATCAATTTTTAAAGCAGTCCTTGTAAAAACACCCCAGGTACACAGGTCTCTCCCACTATCAGCACAATCTTCTATTAAAGCCTCTGCCCAGGGCACCATTAATGTCTGCAAACATTGATAATATTAATGGAAATTCTGGAAGAACTGCTCATTTGGTACAGGTGAGGGAGGTGTTTGATGGAAGCTCTCCAGGGACACTTCCTCAGGCAGGAGCTGCTGGGGACATCTTTATTAAGATTAAGCTCCACATCCCATGGTGGAGGTGCCAGAAAATCCAGTTACAGCAAACCAGCAGCCAGAGCTCACAGGGCAGAGCATCTGACACGGGCAGGGTGGGGAGAGCTCCGCATTTTGAACAACAAAAAGAATCAAACAGCAGGAATTTTGTAATTCTGTATCTTCCACGCCTCTACTGTAGCATCAGTCCCCACCCAGCCCCAATCAATAAGGAGTTCTGGCTGCAGCATAGCCACAGTTTTGCTCGTGATGTCCCAGCACTACAGATTAAAATACAGATTTTAATTGTATTAAAATTAGGGCTTTCCCCAACCACAAGTATTTACTGACAGAAAGCTACACTCCTTGGCTGTGGCAAAGGCAGCACACTGATCACATCCTAAAGTAACCTGAAAATCCATAAAGCAAAACTAGCTGTCCTAAATTGACAGATTACAATAATTTTGTCATAAAAACGTCTTCTGTGACTGTCACACTGGCCACATCCATCAGCAGCTCCTGGGACAGAGCACAGGGAGCCCCTAAGGACCTGCCAAAAGACCACAAGCAGGAGCTGCAGAGGATAAAAGCCAACGCTGAGAGCATCAGTCCTAAATCCTGAAACAACCCTGACTCCAGAAATCCCATCATCCCTCCCTTCACCACCCTGCTAAAACAAGGGCAAGAAGTTTTACAACCATCAGGCACGTTACAGAGTCTTTTTCAACATACTTTGGAAGCAGCAGGGGGGAAAAAAAAAGCAAATAAACAAATAAAACCACTCACCATATTTGGTGTCAGTCTTTACTGTCAGTGCAACTAAAACTCTTCAAAATATCGAAAGCTCCACAAATGTTATTAGCAAAAAAATTCACACTTTTTTAATGGATATTTACACTTCGAGGCAGTCTTTTAATTACTTTTGTTATTTGCATCTGATGACTCTGGGAAATGTTGAATTCAGATATGAGACTATCAAGGACCGCTGGATGAAGTCCAATAAAAAAGCTGAGATCAGCCTAGTTAAATTAGCCATCTGTCCTAAATAAACACGAATCACAACTACTTTTTAATATTCTTTCAACCCAATCTTAAGTGAAATAAAAACTTCATAGAAGGCTGCAATTGTGGCAAGGTAAACTCCAAGGAGGTTTGCATCCATCTGGTTTGTCTTAGTACTTCAATTCTAGCTACAAAAAACCCACCCCAGATATGGAACAAGAAGACCACACAATAACAACCAAATTCCAGTCTTTGAATTGTGATAAAAATGAATTAATGAATTACATTTGTACCAGTTACTGTTCTAGTTAAATTATTACCAGGAGAGTGGGTTTATAATGTGCTGGTTCCTGTTCTCATTACAATCCATTCTCACGAGAACTTATAATCAGAATTTTAATGCCTCCTTCATTCCAGGAGAGACGGCTGTAAAAATATATTAATTTGACCTTTTCAAAATTTTGTTATTTGATTTGGTGCCGATTTTTATTTGCTTCTATCTACAGCTCTTATATTTGATCGTATCTATAAAAATGAGTAGAAAATGGAAGTATGTCAGTAAGTCAGATGAGTTTTCTGTTCGTTTTTTCCACCCAACCTTGCCACTCAATGCCATGCACAGGACAAAGTCACTGCCTGAAGCAACCATTACACTTTAAATAGTGTTTCATCAATGGCAGAGGAACGGTGCTATTCCAAAATGATAAATAAACACAACAAAAACCATTCTCAGATATTCCCAGAGGATGACCCAAAACCAGTCTCCCTGGAGACTTCTCTCCTCTCTGTCCCCCAGCAGGAGCTCTGAACACTTGGATTACAACACGAAGGTGGTTTTAATCCCCCTAATTGTCTCTGCTCCTGACAACACGCCAAGCAGCCGAGCTCCCAGGGACCTGGAATTAACCTGCTCCACTTCCCGGCGGAGACAGCCCCAACAACCTGTGCCTGGTGGGAGGCAACGAGCCCGGGCACAAAGCTGACACTGCAGGAGCAAAAGGAGGATTTCATCTCCTGGCAGCAGCCCACGGGGACTGCTCCCTCTCCTGACCAGAGTCACCGTGCCAGCCCTCCATCCACCGAAATATTCCTTGATGACTTCACGTGAATTAACCTTAATTTCATAGCACGCAAGGAGGTCAACAGAAAGCAGATTTATCAGGCAGCAGAACCTGACCTTTTCTTCACAAGCAATCCTGTGCAGTCAGTCTCTCTGTTCCACCTCTGAAACTGGCACTGTGCTACAAAGCTCTGTGGTACCAGTGACGGGCTGAGCACAGCTTCAGGTGTCTCTGCAGCAAACTGCTGATCTGCTTTTATAAGTTTTGGATGCTTTATATGACACTAGAACCTAGAACTCTAAATTTTTTTTTTTAATTTGGGTCATAAGACTGATCAAAATAGTGCCATCTTTCAATTACTGATTTGTGGCAGGTTTTTTTTAACCATTCCTTAGTGTTCCACTTAGCCAGAGTAGTATTTAAACTACACCTAGGTAATCAGGTGAACACGATCCAGGAAACTGGTTTTGAAATTCAACTGCATTTATATGCTGTAAAGTAACAAGAAACTGTATTTCTGTCAGCATCAGGACTAACAGTTCATTCAGGACCCCAAAGTAAACCTTCTAGAAGATCAGTACCATTCACACTGGAAGAAAATTACAAAACCTGTAACAATAGGGAACTCTTACTCCTTGTCTGGTGGAGTTTTCAGATTCTACCCACCTTCCTCAATTCAATCCCTCTGTTCTCACCTCATCTGCAGTTATGATTTCCCCTTTTTATCTGCTGTGGGAGCAAAGGCTTCTCCTGCACAGCCCTTAGTGATTACAGATAAGCACACACGAAAGGCAGACAGGAAAGACTACACATATATATATATATATATTTATGTACACACACTTCTCTAGGTCCTCAGTTCTACTTCAGATGAGGACAGGCACAAGCCAGAACTGTGACAGAGTAACACCAGCAGCAGTGAGTGATGTAGGAACCTGAACTTCAGCGATTACACCACTGATAGATTTTGGTTCCTGAGTTGCTTGGGTACTTGTGAAAATTGCACCTGTAACACCTACCACATCATTACAGGAATGAAAGTTGTTGGAGCCAGTCCTGACAGCATTTCCCATTATATCCATCACAGGGCTGACAAAAACAATGTTCAGCCCCAAACAAGGGCAGCAGGTGAGACAGATACCTCCCTGTCTCCAGTGATTTGTTGCTCACAGGGGTTAGGAGACATAAGTCACATCTTTCACACAGGAGTGCTCAGCAGCCCAGCTCCTGTGGGTATGAGCTGGAGTGATACATTCACACAGCAGCTGAGAGATCTCATGAACATCCTGCTCTACACCAAAGCCATCCCTAAAAACGTTTCTCCCCTCATGACCCAGTCACTGGGATCCCATTTAACTTTCCAATTTCAGATGAAACTCACACATACTAATTCTGAGAACACATTGGGATGGTGCCTTTCCTGCAGTTAATGAAAAAGCCCTGAGAGCTGGAGTTGTGCCGTGCAGAGATGATGTTTCTGTGACCATGTTGCTGCTCCAATGAAGGTAAGATCAGACAGGGTTGTTACAGTGAAGCTGCTGCGACCTTGAAATGTTAATTCCCGGTGGCTCCGGGGACTGGAGATGTCAACGTGGCAATGTTCGTGGCTTCCACAGGGGAGGGAGCGTGTTCACAGCTCTGCTCTTACAGCAACCCCTACAGTTTAGTGCACGGAGTGGAACTGATGCCTGTCTCCATAGAGACCTCCTGTCCTGCTTTTGAAAACGGAAAGAAAATGGAAACTATGACAACAGACAAACCTGTGGGATGAGAAGGCGTAAACAAGCCAGCAGGAAGCCCACGGTAGCACACGGGGGCCAGGCCTCGTGTTTTCCTTGTTATCCAATATTAACATAAACAGATAAGTGAAGTGCTTGGGAACGGAGCCTGCAGCACCAGCACAACCATGATCCACGCCAAGGCAGGAGCTCTGGCATTCCAGCCGATGAGGAAATGCCTCCATTCCCATCCCACCAAACCCCAGTGCTGCAGGGTTATCACTGTCCTCTTCCCATCACACACAGACACAAACATTTAAAGCATTGATGGACTCATCACATCTTTACCCAAGATCAGAAATGAAAGTGGCATAATTAGCTGAAGAGGACAAAGTTAAAATATAAATCCTAATTTACTGCACCTTAAGACAACTTAAAGCAAACCAATCTGATGGCAACCCTCCTGCAGACAGATCCAGACAGAAAACACCCCTGGCCTTCTCTCTATGAGCTATTCCTGCACACCTCACTGGCCTGAGAAAGCTTCTCCACTTAAAGGCAGAAAAATATTCAAGACTTTTTAATAGAAGACATCCCTATCTAAAGAGCACCCTTGGTATTTGTAAAGCATTTTGCAGAAGTAATTTGCTTTAAGGATGATAAAGTCAGCTCTTCATTGTTTTATTAGAAAGCATCCAGAAGGTCGTTACCTCCAGCACACCGAGGGATTCATCTCGTGGATTGCAAGAGATGCTAACAGGCAGCTGCTCAGCAACTCCTGGAGAATTAGAGCCTGTAATCAACTTCTGGTCAGGTTTTTTTTGCAGCTGTAGCCTGGATACATGGCCTCCAACTACAGCTTTCAAGTAGCAACATAGTTTAGATTCTTGGGTTTATATCTGCAGTATTTGTTTGGTGACTCCTGCCTTGCACACCCACACTTGTGTCCCACAGAGCAAAACCCACACCAAGGTGAGCTCTCAGGGTAAGGCAGACACCCAAAATAAAGCTCTGTGTTTAAAAAAAAACCCTCTTTACAGGGCCTCTCCGAGGCGAACAGTTTTTCTGTGCTATCTCTACATAAATATCAGTGCTTGATATTTGCTCTTTAGATGTTTAGCTATTTCACCGACTTGGCTCAATGAATTCATTAGCATTTCCCCAGCTTTCCAGTCACACACACACCCTCACTCAGCCTCACTTTAGGGGATTACCATCCTCTGACTCTTCCCAGCCTAATGTTGCAAAGCTCAAGTTTGCCTGGGTTTGAAGCAGCGCATTGTCCAGAACTGTGCGTGCAGAAACATTTCATACTCATTCCATTGTCAGTAATTAAATTTGCTGTTCCCATCTGGGACACAATCTTCCCCGAGTTTGCAACAGAATCTCTTTGTCTGATTGCACTGATAGATTGAGATGATGTTCTCCTCATTATTATACACTTCAGATAACAACTGAGATGGAAAGGGACTACAGCTAACGAGGTCAGATTTTCATACAATAAACAATATATTGCATAAATATATGTTGATCAGATCATGACCTGGGATGCCTTTTTGTGGGTACATAATACAGTGCAAGTACTATTCTACAGATTTAGGGATGGGAAGTTCATCAATTGGTAAAATAAATACTGTAGTCACTCAACTTTTCTATTTTACCAGTAAAAGGAGCAAGACTGCATACTCTGCTACAAAGATATAATTTAGTTCCTAATTTTGCAAAGAGTCATGCAAATCTTTTATTCCTTTTTTTGAAACCACAGCTGTTCAGGTCTGCACAGAACAAGATGCCTGTTCTATAGAAGGTGTACAAAATTGTTTCACTGCACAAACTTCCACCCAAGGAAACACAGAACAGAGTCAAACACTCAGTTGGACATTCCCAGTTTTGTTTAACACAGCAACACCAGCAAGGAGGTCATTGGATGTATGAATTTATCCATGAAATGCCACAGTGAGGTATGGAAGTTTTATCATCTCTTATGGAAGAACTTTTATCTTTTATCATCACTTATGGAAGAACTGCACAGAAACCTCCCAAGGCCACACACATAAATATTCAGATCCACAAAAAGGGAGTGTTCAGGGCAACCCTAAGATCCTCACCCAGCAAGGAGGAGACAGTGCACAGCCAGGGAGAGGTGCCACGGCAGAGGGGGAACCCATGAGCAGATCTGAGCCACATTCCAGAATGCAAATCCAAACACAAATGGCAAATGATCCATGACACGGACTCATCTTATTGAGCTCACAGATAAGGAGCTATTGAGGCCAACAAAATAGAGCAGGAAAACCTCTGATTTTGAAAGAAGTGCTCCTGCAAGTATTGGTGAGAGAGGCTGGGCATTGGAGACCGAGCAGCTTCCCACCTTTCTGTTTTACAAAAGGTCAGGTTTATGGGCACAGCCACCAGTCAAATATCTGAGGGGCCTGAAAGACACACAGCAACCTGTGAGCACACCCTCCTGTAAATAAACCCAGCCAAAAGCTGTAAACATCTTTAATCCTCTTCCAAAACCCCTCAGAGTCACAGGCTCCCATAGATTGAAGCAAGTATTTGATCAATCTCTTTTCACAGCACTGAACAAATCAGGGAAGATACTTCAGTTATTCAGTTTCGTGTTTAATTTCATTTGTTATCAAGTCTATTTACTGTAAAACATTGGAATCCATCAACAACACAACTACTCTGCTAAATTACCACCACCAAAAGGCAGCCTGCAGTACCTTTGGAAAGCACAGGGATTTGTTTTCTCAAAAGATGAAGCATTTTTCAATGAAAAGAAGACCTCTCAAAAAAAAACACCCAAACAAATCAAGCAGCTGAGGAGGCAGCAAGTTTCTTTGCTCTTTCTACCCTTCCCCCTACTATGCACCAGTCAAAAGTTTATTCAGTTTAACTTAAAGTAAAAGCTTGCTTGAGCACTAACTGTTTAGGAGAGATAACTATCCAGCAGGTATTAGTACAACCCACCCAAAATCATCCCAACTGCTAGGGGAAAAAAAAAACTAAAACAACAAAAAAACCCCCACAAAACATCCCCAACCACAAGACCAACAGTAATTCACAAGTTTGAAATATCTGTGTGAAGTTTTGGCTAAGATTCAGCTCAGGACACATCAAGGGTAAGATTCTATCACTACTAAAAAAAAGTTAAAGAGTCTCTCCCCATATTTAACATTCTCATCCCACCACCTTTTCACGTACTTATTCACAGAAGAGGTGTATGCCTGAATAATTCGTGATCTGCATTTTGACAGGAATTTTGGGGCAAGTCAGCAGCAGAGAAACTTCAAACTACTCCTTCAATTCACACAGGCAAGGGAATTTTCAATCCACAGTGCATCTAATGATACTGAAATGTTTTACAGGCCAATGGCAGCGCTGTGAATGTCTTCAGGGAAATGAGACTTGGGTGTGCCATGGAGGAGACCAGAACAATGCAGGTGCTTCTGTTCATGAATGATCCATCCTTTAATAGCCAAGACTTGTCTGACATGATTTATGCCAGTTGATCTGTGATTAAGCACCACTACCACAGCAAGATCTACTGCAGCTCATACTATAATTGGAAGTAAATTGACTGCTTATAATAAAAAAAAATTAAAAACCCACACTAAAAAAATCTGTAATAATGAGTATGGTATAGACCACATTTCCTTGGAGCTTTTGTGAGCAATATGCATTTGTCTCATCAATCACAGAAGTGCATTTTCATGTCAATCAATCACCACATTAATGTGCTGCTCCATTTTCCACTGTAAACACGCATTTACTTTGCAGAGATGGTTACAGAAGAGGAGGAATCAGCACTTGCCTCTCAGAGGGTGCTGCTTGAAGAACTGAGAAAGTCAATATTTATCCGATGAGAGGTAAAAAAACCCCAAAACCTGGGTAAATTTTCTCTTTAGCAGGGAAATGGAACAGGGAGCAGCTGGTTTGATGGCCGGGCTCACGCTGCCACATCCCTTGGGCACAAGGGACTTCAGTCAGGAGTACCTGCACAGGGATCTGGTGCACACCAGAAGCACCCTCAGCCTGCCCCAGATAAGGCAGATTTCTGTTCTCACTCTTTGCATCCAGCTCTCTTCACAGTCAGCTTAGCTGCAAGTTGGAGGCTCGTGCCTTATGGCCTCTCAATAAATCTCCCCACTCTTCTACACTCCAAATACTTATACACCAAAGAACTGTAAAACAGGCTTATGTGAGCAAATGGTGGAAAGGCTGCTTGCCTTTAGGAGCCAAGAAGGCTGTTTATAATTAGCAGCAAATGTATCTACAGCGTGGAACTGACAACTCTCTATCCAGCAGAAATCAAAGTGTAGCGCCAACAACATCCAGAATAAATAAAAACCCTTCACGAAGTTTACACAGAAGAGCCTCAAGACGTGTTTTTATGCAAATGTATATGTTGTTTTACCATTATTTTCATCCTTCTCTGCAGATCAGCCCTCTTATATAAGAAAGAAACAACAAATACTAAGAGGGTGAACACCATCAAGACGACTAACACAGAAATGCAGCAAATTCCCAAATGAAATCAGAACAGCAGATAGGAAATCAACAACCACAGTGCATGTATGTGAAGGCAGCCCCAGGATAGCTTTAGTTAACATCTCTGCGAGTTACACAGGGTTTGCACGACTGTTTCCTTCCCAGTTCCACAAAGCCCAGGGAGGCACAGCACAGCAACAGCTCCCTCACCACATGCCACCCACACCTCACCCAAAACACAGAGCAAGGTTCCTGAGCTCCTCAGAGCAGCTGAAAAAGCTGCAGCACTTCCACACTTCCCATCTCCCACCAGCTCAGTGTTGATGCTCCTGTGGTCAGCACCACCACGAGCAAAAACACCCCCACGACCAAAAACCAGCACAGCCCCTTCTGCACTGCCTCAACACCTTTGTTCACGGAGCTGCCACCCCACGCAGGTCACAGCTGCAGGCCAGGACTCAGTCAAAGCTGAGTTTTAGGTGCCCTATCCCTGAGAAGGAAAACAAAGCTACATCCAAGGCACCCAAGTCCTTCCCTGCAGAAAATGGACATCTAAATATAAAACACAGACATGGCAGCACACTGAGCACCTCACCATCACAATATATCAAAGAACCCAAGAAAGAACAGAGAACTCTGATTATCTTTGGCATATTTTTACCTGCATCAGAGCCACAGCCCCTGCCAGACACGCAGCCTGAGTGCTCAGCTTCCCACAGCAAACTCTGAGCCCCAGCCCCTCCAGCCCTCCTTATAGCCAGGTCACACAGCTGCAATCCATCACCCCAACAACGCCACAGCTGATCCCACTTTGGCAGGTGACGCTGGCTCCAGGTGTGCCAACGAGCAGAGGGTCACAGCCCCCGGCTGCTCACAGCCTGGCCCAGGCTCCATCAGCCCCCTCACAGCTGGTGGTGATAAAATTGAGCTCCTCTTGTGCTCTGCTGAGTAGGGAGGGTGCTGGGAGGCATCAGGGGCTAGAAATTCAAAGAGTTTAAGGATTAACTACAAATTAACTTCAGGAGGGAGAGGTGTCTCCCACAATTTTGGAATTACACAATTAAATTCTACCCCCTGTGGTTTATTGAGCTACCTAACTGTTACCATGCCAGAAGGTCAGAATCACTTCAAATGCTTAGGAAAAAATGTGTATTTTTAACCTTTTATTAATGTGCTCTTCTGTTCTTATAGGATAGAAATATGAAATATGGCTTAATTTGGAGGAATAGGGAGCTCATTCATGTGGGAAGCATCAATATGTTGTTATAATGTGCTTTTAATTAAGCAGACACTGCACAGCACTTGGTAAGATCAAGTAAATGCTGCTGATGTTTCCTCTACTATTGCCCCTACCCTGGAAAGCATAATGCAATCAACAAAACCAACCGAGAAAATAACAAACTTTATTGAATTTTCAAATTTATGAATATTAACAGACCCCAAAAGCTCTTACATGCCAGTAGATGGCAATCTTCAGATAGAGTAAAAATGTGTTATTAGCAAATGCAAAATTTCAAATTAAAACTGTATGAGAGAAAAAAACCTCAACTCAAGGGCTGAAATTCCTCAGAATTTATTTAGATTCACTCCAGTTTCATTTTATAAAAGAGAAAAAGAGGACAGAGAATTTTTTATTGGTCTGGTTTTATTTTTCATACTAAAAATTTACTTTTTTTTTCCAACAAGTTAAAGGGCAGTACGGAGATGTACACTAGCGTAAAAACTGAATGTTTTCTTCTGGACAAGTGGAACATTTGAGGTTTTCACTAAAACTCATGTTCCTGCTCCCCTTGGGAGTCCCTCACGTGGCCACAAGTGCAGCCAATTTACCTTGGGCAGATGTGGCCTGGAGCCCACAGCTGGGTACCCACATCAGGGAAGTGGGGGAGACCTGAGTGATGGAAATAAGAGAAGTTTGAGGGGGTTTTTTTTGGTATTAGGAAATAAAACTGTGCACTGGAATTTTGGTTTAAAACTCAACTGCATCCCCAGCTCACACCACGTGGCCAGCACACCACCAGGAATGCACTGGCCTGTATTTAATTCCTGCTCTTCAGAAAAGATGAACTCGAAATTCTGCTTACTGTTGTTTTCTCGATATTTTAAGACCTCGGGACATCGTGGAATGTGATCACACTTATAACAGCAGAAGAAAGCCAATAAACAGTTTCAATATCCATGCTGATCCCAGCTCAGTGTGCAACCATGGGAGGGCTGGGGACTCAAACACCACTCAACTGTGTCCACTGATAAAAGAACACATTACAACACGTGCAACAAGAACACTTCTTCCTACCTGACATCATATTTTTAAATTAAAAAAAAAAAACCAAAAACTGCAGGATGTAAATTAAAAAAATATTTTTTACACCTTAAACTGTATTTGTAATAAAAGTTGCAAATTCACTGCCTGCAATCTTCTTGAAAAAAATAAAATAAAATAATCTCAGACACAGAGAACTTCCAACCTGCTACCTGAACTCTCCAAAGGAAACTCCCAGCCTCCAGAGAACAGAAGTGGGACAAAAATCCATAACAGCTGGAGCAATTTCCTTGGAGTTAAAATTAAAAAGCCTGACAGTGTCATAAAAATAAAAAGATCTCAGGAAAAAAAAATTGATGCAAAGGATGTTATTAAAGTAGGGTTTATGAAGTTCGAGAATAATTACAGATAATGTGTATTTATTATTCCTGCAGGATCAATCCGTGGCACAGACTGCAGTATCTGAAGCCAAACGTACAGATAATTCTCATGTCTGTAGTTATCTTTGCTCTCAACTCCCACTCATCTCCCCAGTGACACATTTACTGTTTCCATTTGAGATGTATCAATACCCTTCATTTTATTTATTTCAGCTTTCTCTTTACAAGGGAAAAAAAAAGAAGGAAGCTGATTTTAATCTTCTATTAAACCCCTCCACCTCTGACAGGACCCAAATCCAAGGAGCAAAAGCCCAAGGCCAGATGATCCCACCAGGGCACCTCAACAATGGCTGGTTCACTCCAGGAGCACCCAATGAGCTCCAGAGTTACAGAAACGCCTCTAAAAACTCAGAGTAATCCACAGCCAAGAGGAAAGGGGCAGATTTTCTGCTTTTTGGGGACACCTACCCCAGCAGAAAAATTAAGATATCTGCAGATGAAACACTGTGTATCTCACTGGGTTCAGTGTTGCTGTTGGGACAGTCGTGACACAATAACTACCAAAAGTTTCAAGGCAGGAATAAGTTTTTATTTCAGCCCTGTTTTCCCTTTCATGCTTTCCTTTCACCAAAGGCATGCACTCCACTCATTGGTCAGTAAAAGGTATTTTAATTGTCCACCAAATCTCTCTGTTCTTGGTTAGTTTACATATTTTGTTCCCTGATTCCCATGAGACAGATTTCCTATTTACTGCAGGTGTTTTTCATCCAGGAATAGTTTCTTGTGTTAAGGAACTCTCATTCCCAGGACTGTTTTCACATGAGAACTTGCAAGCTGCTTTAGCTGCACACAGAAATGATAAGATAGCTATTAATTTAGCACAGCAAAGCCTGATTTTACAAAACCTTTCTTTTGTAATTTATCTCTCTTTCTCCCACAGTCCAGCACTCAGATGGGAAGGTTATAGGTGATTTAGAACCCACTGAAGGCACAGGATCAGCCCCAGACCAAAAACCCCTCAGCCCTGCTCCCAGTGAGGATGGAGAGCTGAGCCAGGCATTGCTGGGGTGTCCCTGCCAGAGCTGTGTGACAGGAGCTCCAGCTGAGTCAAAAGGTTAAAAAATTGAGAATTAGAAATGTATCCAGCAAAACACAAGCAATGCATCATAATAGCACAATAATTAAAAGATCAAAGAAGAAACTAAGGGTTTAATCATTAATATATAGGTATAGAGCAAAACAAATCTATCATGTGTCTGACACTGAGCATTGTAAGAAATCAGAAAACCAAAACTTTAAGTACTCAGAGCCAAAAAAACCCCTAAACCATAACCAAGGAGTTACAAAGACCTGGCAACAGGACAAAGTGGTGAGGAAGA
>VZTB01012399.1:1866377-1898185 GCA_013397245.1 Thryothorus ludovicianus
CAACTAATTGACACACAAACCGGGACAGGTGATGAATATGTATAGGTATGTTAAGTAACTTTATGAATATACATAATTTTTAGAAATAAATAGAAAATCAAAGCTTTTTAAACTCAGCACAGGTCTTTAAGACTCAAGTCCACTGTGCTCCAGCCCTGAATAAACACACCAATCTTTCAAGCTCAAATTAGTTGAAAGATTTTATTTTTTTTTGTCCATCACACACCTTTAGTGCTTCACAGGGGCACCCCCAGCCACCCCCTCCCCAGGAGCAGACCCTGCCACACACACAGATCCCTCCAGCAAAATCCTGCATCCTGCATCCCCTCCCTGCCCTGCAGCTCCAGCCCAGCATTCCTGGCTGGAAACCAGCTGAGATTCCCCTCCCAGCAGGAGCACACAGCCCCAGACACACACAAGTGATGCTTCAGGAGTGCTCAACTCCTGCAATCTACACATCTTTGCTTCAGCCCTTAAATGTGAACTCAAAAGGTGCATTTTTAATTCTGAAACCACTTATTAAGTAATACGGAAAGCATCACTATTTAAAACACAGAATCCAAATGTTTGCTGGGGCAGGAAAATCACCATATATAAATTTCTGCCAGTTAGTTGCCCTTCCTAACAAATACATACCTTCATGATACAAAGTTGCTTAAAATAACGACTTTCAGTGGATATCTGCATCCCCTTTTCTGGCATATGAAGAAGTTTCCAGGCACAGGGAGGACACAGGACAGCAGAACACATTAGCTACCCTTGTGGCTAAATCATGCCCAACTCAAAATTCCCTTTCTTTTCCTGCGTTCTCCACTTGCCTTGGGTTTCCTGGTCACACATTTCCACTTGAAAGTATGATGGAAGCAGGGAGGTGCAGAAAATATTTGGGTTTTATTTAAAGTTATATATAGCAGTAATCCTACACACTGGTTTTGTTTTCCAAGCATGATTTTTTTAAAAAGGGGAAAAGAAAAAACTCTTTAAGTAGCCAGGCAGGCAAAATCTCACTCTCTTCATTTGCTAAGAACAGCACCATGACAAAAGTTTACACCAACTCCCCAAACATTTTAAGAAATTTTGTTACTGAACGATTTCTTATCATTACACTGTTTAAAAGTTAACTTGATCAAAACACACCATTTAGACACATCCAGGATTTCTCTAAGTCTTGCATCAATTATCCTGCAGCACTACACCTCTTCAACATTTCCAAGAGGAACACCACCACCATCAACACCCTCATTCATTCTGGAAATATTCTTACCTCCATATCCTGTCATGGCACCTAGGATCATTAGAACTGAGGAATTAAAAAGAAAGAAATCCATTCCAGTCTGAAAATCTAAACCAACTCAGGGTTTGACCCAGAGCTTAGCAGATCCCACAGTGCTGCCCCCAACCCTGTGAAACCTTAAAGTCTGGACACCACCATGCTATTAAAATAAACAGGTAAATAAATGCCTGTGGCACTTCCATCAGCACCCAGCTCTCCTTGGAGATGCAGCATGACACCCACAGCCAGCATGACATCTGCTCCATCACACAGGCAAAAAAATGTCAGTACACCACCAAATATCCACATCTTCAGCCTTTTCAAGAGCTTCAAAAAAGAGAGCTGCTCAGTGCTACTTCATCTCTCTCCTTTAAATCAGAAGTGTGGCAATGATGGGTAAATTTTTCATGGAAAACAAGAGACAAGCAATGAAGAAGGGAAAAGAAAAAAAAAAAAAAGCTTTTTTCTATTTCTGAAAAACTTTTAGAAGAATTATTCTTGAGGAATTAATGGAAAGAAACTATTTTTTATACACAGTATTAAGTGATTAAAAGCTTGTTCATCACTTTGCTTAGTTTAATTTTAGAAAGGCCTACTTGCAGATTCTTTGAAATGCATAATTAATTGATAGCAGCGTGGTTACATCAGTACAGAAGTGAACGATAGATGTGAAGTGGTTTTTCCACAAAAAAACACAAGCAGCACAGGGCACAATTACAATATCTGATTCACTCCGCCCTCCAATGAGGCTGTTTGATCTGCACATCTGATTGCACAATCGCCCATAAATATCCCCTGCATTAAAATTCTGACTGGATTGCAACTCGTTCCAACTCGTGCGAGATTCTTTTTTTTTGTCAATTGGATCTGACAGAAAAATTAAAATAATCCTCTTTTACCTCTGCATTATCCTTTAAGTACTTAAGTTTTAATTATATCTCAAGTCTACCTGAAGACATTTCGGGCAACTTCCAGTAACGTGCATAAGCAGTTGAATGCAGTGTAAAAGTGCATGTAATTTCCAAGTCCCCAGTTGTTAATGAAATCCCAAACATTCAGATTTTAATTGAACTAGATAAAGATTAAGAAGCTTAGCAGCAGCTGGCATTGCGAATTAGTTCTCAGCAGATTTTTATGTTGTACTCTAAATCATTGCTTTTGTAATCTTCCTAAATTGTCCTTTATCTTGCTAATGCAGATATGATTCTCAGAAAGCATTAGGCTTCCACTGTTCCCATTGCCTGTAAAATCTTGAACTGTAAAATCTTAATAGTCTTTTTTTAATAAGTATTATGATCTATATGTATAATGTGCATTCAATAAAATCTTACTGTAATTAGAAGAAAAGTTTTTTGTTGTTTTTTTTTTTTTTTTTTAACGTGACCTGTTTTACAGATTAGATTTATTAAACAGCATAAACTGTTGGAGCTGCTTTAAGACCTATTTAGAGCCGTCTGGCATCAGACGAAAAAACAGTGCCAGACCCAACGCTCGGGGCTGGGCTCTCCAGGAGGTTCATTAGGAACTTTCCTTCTCCTTCTGGTTCAGGGAGCTCGGCATTAACAGTTTTGTGTTGCCTAAACTCCTGACAATGTATTACCAGCACCGACCTGTCCTGGGTTGATGCTAAATTGTATCCCCATTCATCTGTTTAGTTCAGAAATAAGTGTTGTACCTTTAAAAATTGGATCTGAGAGTGAAGAAGACACACTGGAATTCCTGAGGCAGTTGTTTTCAAAACATAAAGATAAGGGTCTGCAGTTTTTTTCGGACTCACACAGCCTGTGCTTTTAGCAGGGTGTGGACAGCACAAGAGAGCTCTCCTTTGCTTTTTGTTAGTTTTTTTGCTAGCCGAGGCAGAGAAGTTCTCCGAACTGCGTTTTTGTTTTTTTTTTCCTTTTCTTGAAACTTTTTGAACCTGCTCTGGACTAAACACCCAAAAAGGGCACCAGGAGCTCAGCCCTTGGCCACCAGGCCTGGCCTGGGCCTGGCCTCTCCACCAGAGGAACCGACAGCAACTGAGCCGAGCTACAGCTACGAGAGAGACTTTGTGGCATCTCTGCGGAGCCAAGAGAGGTTTTTTTGTTGTTCAGGGTTGTTCCTTCATTTGTTGGGCTGGGGAGTGTTTTATCTGTTAAATAAACAACTTTTTCCACTTTCTACCAAGGAAATTTTTTTTCCTATCCCGATTCAGCTAAGGGGAGGGGTGGTTCATTTAGAGGTTTGTTTGTTTTCCTTTCTTCCCCTCTCCCAAATTTGCCCTAAACCAGGACATGACCAAACAACGCTTTGCTCGTAGGGCTCGGGGAAAGGATTGGGATTAACACCAGAGCTCGTCAGCTGCTCCCCCTCCACCCCAAGTGTGACCTGCACACACCAGGGAAGGTCTGTATTTGAAATTACCGTGACAAATGTGCTCCCAGGACCTGTTGGTGCACTGTAACAGCTCTTAGGAGAGTTGCGAGCGCGGTTATTGCTCGCATAATAAAAGGGGTTATATTTATGCATCTCGCTTGAGGATGCACTGTTTTTATTCACACTGATGCAGATAAAATTGGAGTTCAATGCTTTATGGGGGAAGCGTGGGGGAAAATAAAAGAAAAAAAGATAAATACTGCCGCTACTGCCATCATCAAAAAAGCAAGCAACGCTTCCATTTTTCTCCTACACGGAAAAAATTTTAGTTATTTTTCCAGCTAATGGTGTTGGTCTTTCAAGTCTGTTGGTAAATGACCAACTAATGCAGTTACGTATGCACTGAAGAAGAAAATTATAAAGAGATAATACAGCCAACTGGCATTAAAATTTTGAACAGAATGGAATTTTAACAGTTCCGCTGAGGTCTTTTAATATTAAGAATCTTGGCTGCTCCAATTTTCTCCCAAGTAAAGGAAACATTTGGCAGAATAACAAACGCGAATGTCAGAAGAAAGGAAATATCTTCACCTGCACTTTATGACTTAGTTATTTATTTATTCATTAGAAGCATGGTGGTGACCAGACTGTAGTGATGGCATTTCAGTGTGTTCTGTCACCCCAGCCTCTTCCCAAGTGCATTTTCCTCTTCCCTCTTGCATTTTCCCTCTTCCCTCTTGCATTTTCCCTCTTTCCTCCTGCATTTTCCCTCTTTCCTCCTGTGTTTTCCCTCTTCTTTCTTGCATTTCCCCTCATCCCTCCTGCATTTTCCCTCATCCCTCTTGCATTTTCCTTCTTCCCAAGTGCATTTTCCCTCTTCCCTCTTGCATTTTCCCTCTTTCTTCCTGCATTTTCCATCTTTCCTCCTGCGTTTTCCCTCTTCCTTCTTGCATTTTTCCTCTTCCCTCTTGCATTTTTCCTCTTCCCTCTTGCATTTTCCCTCTTCCCTTCTGCATTTTTCCTCTTCCCTCTTGCATTTTCCCTCTTCCCTCTTGCATTTTCCCTCTTCCCTCTTGCATTTTCCCTCTTCCCTCTTGCATTTTCCCTCTCTCCTCCTGCACTTTTCCTCTTCCCCAGTGCATTTTTCCTCTTCCCAAGTGCATTTTCCCTCTTCCCTCCTGCATTTTTCCTCTTCCCTCTTGCATTTTCCCTCTCTCCTCTTGCATTTTCCCTCTTCCCCAGTGCATTTTCCCTCTTCCCCAGTTCATTTTCCCTCTTCCCAAGTGCATTTTCCCTCTTCCCTCCCATGCTGAGCTCTGTGGTGCCACCATGCCCAGAGATCAGGATGCTCCAGGGCAGGGACAGCAGCAGCACGAGGACAAGCACAGTGATCATCAGCCTCTACCTGTCTTCAAAGGATTATGTTTGGCTCAGCAAGCTTTGAGATCTTTGAATGAGAGATGCTCTAAGCAGCACTAAGCAATTTTCTCTCCCTCAAACCCAGATGATGCCGCGAGCTCCCCACGTCTCCTCAGGCCCCTTGTTACTCTGCCATTTCCCCTCAGCAATCTTCTCATTCCTGACTCTGACATTCTGGCAGCCCAGCTATTTTCAGAAACTATTATCTGAGTTTGAAATTGTGATTTTTCTACTGGGTCTTTTTTCCAAGCAAGCATTTCGCTACCGAAACTTCAGCAAACTTCCAAGTAGATTCCCAGACCTAACTCTTAAGTTTTTTATTTTTTTCTGCCCTAAAACAAGGAGTTAACTTCACAATGCTGACTTCTCATTTGAGCCATTTTCTGAAGTACAGCTCTGAAAGTGACTTCAGTACTTTTGCCTCAATTTGCTGAGCTTTTTATAAAATCTTCACAAATTTTTTCCTAACATTAAATAACACATTCTTTGGATGTTCCAAGTTCACACGAGGTTCTGTGATGCTGCTGCTGATTCCAAGGTGCCCTAAATTGAGCATTTATTGAAAAGCCTGTTATGAATTTTGTCCTTCAAATTACTCCAGTAAGAGCAACGGAACTTGGCTGCTAAATTGCTTCCAAGGCTGAAGGATTTCTTTTGCTTCAAGATAGCTTGTAAATAAGAACTTCAACCCATTTTTCTTTTTAAACACAAATTATGCAAAAGAATTTGACACTGAAAGGAATTTTGTTGTGACTTTATTTGGAACATACTGAGTTCCATCCCTAAGAACCCATCATCCCCCCTGTGGCTTTATCCTCAAGTTTCTTCAGAATTTACCAATGCACCTTGAGAACAAGAGCAGCAAAACCAGAAATCTCTCATTTAGAACAAAAATGAGACATTTAATTTTGCTAAATATACAGAGAGGCATGCACAAGATTAATCATTCAACAAAATGTTTTCCTTATTGCATGAAAATACGCAGGGGTGGGAATGCAAACAAATTATAATTATTTGGACTCCTGTTAAACAGAGTAGTGAGCCTTATAATTAGCAACATAATCACTTTAAGACAAATACACTAAATAAAATAATGGAGACTCGGCAGTGCTCCACAGAAAAACGCTAACAATTTATGCTTTATTAATTAGCTCATTGCTTTATCAAAGTTGGGATTTTGGAACCTCGGAGAGTTGCCATCTTTGCCGACTGCATGGAGGATTTGTTTTTGGTTGAACAGAGGTGCAAGACCAGAAAGGAATTTCCGTGGAGCCCTCCCACAGCTTTAAGATGTGCTCGTGGGGATGCTGATTACCCAGGACAATGGATCAATAGAATTCATGTATTTCAATCCTCCCCTCCAAACACCCCCCCACCAGCCCTAATTGATTTCTCTGCTGGCTAATGACCAACCCAGATGCTCACTGACTTGAAAACGACTGACCAGCACTGAACAGCGTTGTGGCCACATCCAATGAATCAGAGGCACTGAAAAGAGCTGGCTAAGCTATTTTTCTGATATATAACCACAGATGCAGCTACTTCTATTACTCAATTCATAAGGCAAAGAATGCTTCATCAACTGACTGCCGGAGTTATAGGAATTAGCCACTCAAGTGCCACTTGCAGGCATTAAAAATTCTTCAGAAAATTTCACATTGAGGTGTGCTCATGTGCTGCCCTANACAATGTAGACCAGGAATGCCTGAAGCAGCTATAAAGGGATGGCAGAAGTGGGGCAGACCTGTGCCAGGCCAAGCAGCTCAGGCAGGAGCTGGGGCAGCAGGAACAGGCTGAAGCACAGAAGCTGCCACATGAATCACCCACATGAAAACCAGGGAAAAGATGCTCCAAGGATCAAAATTCACCAAGGTCACTTCAGACAACACAAAAAAGGTTCAGTGATGACCTCACATTAAAAGTTCATAAGCCCATCAGAGGAATTTTCTAATGAAAATTATTTTATCTGAGGAGCTCTCCTAAGGTAGAGTAGAGATCACAGGTTTCAGTGAGTCTCCATTGAGAAGCAGAAAATAACGTTTGGAAACACCACAGAAAGGTAAAAGATTTATTAGCAAGATGGAGATCCTTAACGTGGGGTCTCATATCCCCATGGGATAGATGCTGGGGACTTGCAGAACTGGGTTTTGCAGCAGGTTTGGCATCATTAAGGAAAGATTCTCTGAAGGAAGAGCAGCTTATTGTAGTCCTTGCTAGAACAGGAAGTTCTTAGAAGTGTTTTTGCCTTTTTCACAGCATCACAGAGTAACCAAGGTTGGAAGGACATTGAAAAATGGGCTAGTGCAACTTCAGAATTTTGATTTGTTGATCACTCAGTAAATTGTCTATGACCTCAATTAGAAACACAAGCTCTGACTTGCAACCACAGCTACAGTTTTTGTAGAATGATTTCAGCAATTCAGATCCCAAACAGAGTATACAATATTTTTAAAGGTAGGAATGAAGATTTAATTATGAAAATAACTTCCTTCAAAAGTTCTTCAGAAAACACACATCACCAGTAGGTATTACTGCTCAAATTACTCTGCTGGAGACAAACCTTCCCCACCACCATTCACAAAAACCCAGGTGCTCTCTGGACACACACAGCAGCCTGTGCTTTTTAAAATGCTAAATGAAAAAGAAAATCCTTTCCTACTTCACTTTTGCTCACCCTTCTACTGTCTGAAAGCAATTTGCCTGCTTTCAGACTCTGGCTGTGACTACTTTGTTTTCACTTCATCTGAAATGAATAATCTCGGTCACGGCTACCGAGATAAAAGCCAGGAGAATTCATTTGTTGTTCCACGCAGACACGAGATGCTGGTGACACCTGCACCATCAGGACTGCAACTGCACACTGCAAGGGCACCTGCCACCTCCAGAGACCCAAGCACACCAATCCCACCTCATTCATTCCTCTGATCATTGCACCACTTCCCTGGACAAACACACAACGCCGCGAGAACAGATCCATCCTGACAGCCAAGGCCAGCTGGATAATGCTCGTCTAAGTGGCAATAAGATTCATTAATTAGGTTGCTGCTTTAGAGTGTTGTTCCCCTGCAGCTATGTTCTGCTCAAGGGTATTTTCGATAGTATTGAATAGATGAAGCAATTACTAAGCAAAATCCACTAACTGATGGCCAGTGTCAGATTCCTCAGGCCGTGCTTTCAAAGGGTGTGTGTGTCTATATATATTTTTTTTTCTTTACTTGAATGAGTGACTGAATTTAAGGGAAAAAAGGCAGTGCAAAGCAAAATCCCAGTGAGGCACATCCTGGTGTTCTCCACTCTTAGAGGTGTGATCTCTAAACCAAAACTCCCCCTTGGCAGACACAATTAAGATGTAGAAGGGCTCCAGGATACCTGATGGCACATGCAAATCAGGTTCTTTGCATCTAAAGGCACATACCTAGGTCTCACAGTTAATGGCAGGCAGAGAGAACTTTATCTAAAATCATTTGCCCTCTTTAGTGACAGCAGTGTAAGCAACTTGTGAAAGTTGTAAGATCTGGGTTCCAGCTGAGTGATCCCTGTTCAGGTATCTGACTTGCAGGCTACTGTTTTATTTCAGCAATACTATTTTTATAACGTGACATAGTTCTAAGCATTTGAATTAAATAAACACAGCACAAATATTTTGGCTCTACTGTAAACATGTAAAAATATTTTCTTGTGAATTGTCGGGTTGGCTTTCTTTTTCTCTTTCTGCTGCCTCAGTTACTATGATGTTTAGACTGTGCCTCATTAAAGTTGGGAGCAAAAGTAAAAAAGTTTTCAGCAGAAGCATTATTTTCAAAGTTCAAGATATCTGTAATTCTAACTGATCTTCCACCTGGCATTAAATCTTCAAAGAATGTCAAAAAGTATCTTAGAAATTTGAGATGCCTGGCTGTATACAGAGAAGGAACAGATGCACCTCTGTAATTTGCCCATAAATAAGTAAAAATGAACCCATCAACTTTTCAGGGATACTTGCATGCAAGCAGGCAAACACATCCTTTTTTTTTTTCCTTTTCTTGTGTGTTTGTGGTTTATTTTTATTTTTTTTTTTTACAGTTTTTATATATCTTTTGAACCAGACCTTACAGGGTGCTGGCAAAAACTGCTGTGTTTGTTTTTAGAAACTTACTATGCAGTAGTGCCATCTCCTAACCTTCTGCTACTGCCTTTGGCCTCCAAATTCAGGGGGGCCCATCTGTGGCAGTAAACCACACATGCACAAAGTACATAACTTTTCCCAGAAATAGTGAAAGCTCCGTCTGCAAGAGCTTTCTTTAAGGTCACAGCAAGTCAACTGCTGAAGAGAAGTTATCACCATAAATTAAACTATTCCTGAAGCCCAGCACTTAACTGAATTCTCCTAGTTCCCCTGTCCCTTTTCATCTCCAGTTTTGGGCGTGCCTCTGAGCAGTGCACACCCTTCCCTGTGCATTCATCTAGCTGAGCAAAGAAGGGAAAGGAGAGAAAATCCATAAATTTGAAAGACATTTAGCTATAACTTTTTAATGGTGACAAATTTCAAAAGACAGATCTAAAAATCAAGTTGTGGCTAATCCAAAACCACTTAGAGCACCCAAATTTGAACCTTCATCTTTATTCTTTACACAATAATAAACACATTCTGATGACTTCCTCCCACTGATTTGACCTATTTCTTTAAAACACGATTTAGGAGTAATGGACTAAAGGACGCGAATTTTAACGTATCCTTTCAAATCACATGTGCAGAAATGACAAATAATTTGTAGCTTGCAAATTCAGGAGGAGTCAGCTACACAAGCACAGGTGAGGAGCTCCCACAGCAGGAAATCCTCCAGGCTGATGGCATTCCCCAGTCTGACAGCAGCGTGTCTGGTGGGGGATCAGATGGGGGCACCACGCTGCTGCTGCTTTGTTCTGTTCAGCAGGCTGTGCTGGGCTCTGTAATGAGCCTCAACATCAGTGTCCGAGTATGATGTTTGTATCCCCATTTGNCGAGCCTCAACATCAGTGTCTGAGTAACACACCTAGGGAGGAACCCTTTCCTTCCCTTCTGAGAAGGTGCAGAATGAAAAGAAACAAAGCTGCTTTCTGCTGAAGCGTCCCGGTGCCCGTGAGGAAGCTGAGGATGGAGGAAGAAGTGCCTCAGGGGCTGGCAGCACAGGAGCTCTGCCACTGCAGGTATTTGTCCCCTTATCTCTTGTCACGATACCCCCACCCTTCTCTCCATTCTCCTTGGTGTTTTCCAGTCCTCCTTCAGGACTGCACAACTGGACAGGGAGAACTCCCGGTGCTACAGGAGCTGCTGTGCTGACCTGGGTGAGCTCAGCTTGTCTGTCCTGCTCTGAAGGCCACGAGTGTGACCACTGCCTCCCACCTGGCTCCAGGGAGCTGCAACCTTCCATTTCTCTGTTATTACTTTCTCCCATTCATAGATGATCAAGCCTGAAGAATCTCCTTTTTCAATTACTCAGGTCTAGAGGGTGCCTTCTTCCCTTTCTGAAAAAAACATGTCCTTAAAGAGAACAATAAAACAGAAACTCCAAACCAAAACCAAAAGATAACACACCAAAAATTCCTGAACAGATTTCTGTATCACCCTGCTCTACAACATCATCTGAACAGGAGACAGCTACTCAAAGGCATCTCCTGTTTGTTTTATTAATTATTGACTTCAAGATAAAAGCTGGGAGACCCCACACATGGCCAGGATCCCACTATGCCATTTTCTTTATTCAGGAAAATGGTGATCTCCATCTCAGAGATTATTTGCAATCTAAGAAAAGATCAAGAGGTAGATACAGAGGAAGACAAGTGCACAACTGAACCAGTGCTAGTCCGTAAGAACAAAACAATTCACATTTAGTTTGAGGGTTGTTTTTATTTGAAGATATTTATTTCTGCCACATCCTGACAGAACTAATAGTAATTCATCACAAGTACACCTGGAAAGGAGCAGGATGTCTGATACCTGACAGACATCCATCACTCTGCCACAGGTTATACACAAGTCCTCAAGAGAGGAGAGTACAATGGACAATATATCTCACATCTGAATTTGAGGAAATAGTTATGAGCAGTATTCCCCTCCTTCTATAAGCTTTGATCAAGGAGACTCAAGAAATATGTTCTACCACACTTTGATTTCACTTGAGGGCTTTTTGTTATTTAAATAGTGAATAAAGATGACAGGCAAATAGTCTAATTAGCACAAATATCTTGTTTCCTGAAACTTCAGGCAATTTTTAAACGTCTCTTGCTCAGTCTTATTACAAAGCTCTCCATTCCCAACCCTGAGCTAGTGTGGGTCTTTTGTCTGACACAAAGACACTTTTCCCTTCCATTTCTGGAAGGAAACAAGGCATTCCCACCTGCACCATCCCTGCCCAGTGGAGGGGCAGTGGGAGCCCTGGAAGCTCTCACATTGCAGAGGGTCAGTGGATTCTGCTGGGCTAAGGCACATCTGCTGGGAGTCACTCAATCCCCGGCTGCAAAGCTCAAGGGTCAAAGCATATTTCATTTCACTTGGTGGCTCCCTCCAAGGGCAAGTCCCCCACCTGTTGGAAAATCCATCAGGGCTCTTACAAAAACCTCACATGTTTGGGTTCTCTGTCAAAATCCTGATGTGCCCTTCTCCTGTAAGGATATAACAATCACCAGAACAGAGCACAAACAACCTCTGTGGATCAGCAGGGCTTTATGACGAGCAGATTCTTACGTCTGGCGAAGAATATGCCAAAATGAATCATGACAAACTTTATTAATGCATGAAAGCCATCACTGCTGGACTGCCCTCAGCCTGAAGTGTGAGGTGACAGTCCTTGCAGCATCGAGAGCTTGTGATAACTGAAGTCTGAAAATATTTCACAGAACAGCTGAAATACCAATTTGTATTTAAAGAATATATTGAATTACTACAGATGACACAAAAAGGAGGACTAGAACTTAGGTATTTTGTTGCTGAACTTTCAGCTCAGCATTTTACGAAAGGCTGTCTAGTTTTAACCCAGATAAGTTGGAAAGATTATTCAACTAATGTATTCTCTGGAAGACTGCAGATCTGGTGCTAATAAGGGAATTTAATTAGATGGACAAGCCTTGACAGCAATCCGTTTCCAATACACTTACTATTGGAACAGGTCTAAGAGTTCCAAGATTTGTAGAAAAAATCCACTACTCAAGTTAATGTGGAAAAATACCTGAAAGTTTTGACTAACCAAGATGTAGGCGCTTGTTTTTTCTGACTTTATCTGTGACACACATCACATTACCAACAATTACACCAACAGACGAAACCCCTGTTCCAAATGCACACGCTACAAAGTTTGACCAGCACTGTTTTTTCCTTCTGCATTGGGAAATCTCACTGATTCCCTGGAAATCAGCTGAGGACAGCAGTGCTTCCACCCACAGCTTCACCTCCCTCCAGCAGCACCCAGAGCTGCTGAGCACAAGGGCTCGGTACAACCCCAAAACAGGATCTCTTTTAGGGTATTTACAACAAAAAAAGACATGGAGACAGACGAAAGGCACGGAATTAAAAAAGGCACAAAGCCAGTACTTTCTAAAACTGTGGAGGGAACCAGCCTGCCAGCAGGCTGATGGAACACCTGAGATAAAGCAGCACAATCAATAACAACGCTGCACCTTTAAAAGCAGCGAGTACAACGCGATCAATTCATATCTCGGTGAAGTAGCGTAATAAAAATCTGCAACTACAATGAGCTAATTTAATGATACTTCATCAAGCGCTCACATTTCCAACCACTGTTGTTCACAGCAGAGTGAAGCCTGTGTAAAAATATGTCATAAGTCAATATGGCATTCTGCTGAAGAGAAAAGACCCACATCATTAAAATCTTAAATAAGCTTTCATTAAATAAAATACATGAAATTAGCTCTTTCAAAAGAATTTAATTAGTCAACACATGCAGGTTGAACTCACAATCTGCCATTGTGGTCTTTTAAGCCGTTCATTTTCTTAAAGCTTTGTCAGAAGCAGGGTATTTTTTATTGTTATTATTTCTTTAATATGGTGGTGAAGCACAGTTCCTTTATGAAAAGGACAAAGTATCCCTTGCAAACAGCAAGACACATTTTCATTGCTGCCCTGTATAGAGCACTTGTTAAAGCAATTTCAATCATTTTATGCATCTTCATTAAGTCAGAGATACGGTTCAGCTTTTCACAGAGAAAAACCTCAGCAGCTGCAGAGAAAAGGAGGGACAACAGATTCTTAAAAAGAAAAGAGAAATTACCAGTTATCTAGCTTGAAATGAAGCCTCTGGGAAGCCCCATCTGCAGTCTCAGTCATTACAAATCACAATAATTACGTGAGCTCTCAGCCCATATATAAAATTTCAATACCTATGAAGAGCTGCAATACTGCAACGTCCACAACACAGAAACATTGCCAGCTCATTTTGCCAGGCTTCAGGCTACTTGTAACACCGAGAGAAGATGAATCAATAAAATGTTATCAGTAAAACAGTTTGATTCCTGCACAGTTAAGCGCACGGCCACTTCTATATTTCAATCCCCTCAGGTCAATATAATTTTACACAGTTACCCAATTCTCAGCAGTGAAATGATACTGGTAGATGTCTCAGATATTCTAGAGCACTTATTTCTACAGGGAGGGGGAAAAGAAAAAAGGGAAAAACAAAAGAATCTCTTGTTTCCTATCTGGTTCAAAGTTGACTTTTTAGACCGGTCTTAAATGCGACTCTTTGCCCCAGCTCCAGCAAATTAAGTCCCTCTAAACAGCTCCCTCAGCCAAATCCTGGGTGCCTCCTATTCACCTAGTCCTTAAAGAAGTCTTTGGGAAGAAAAACAAGTCAAATGTGGGTTTGGCCTTTCCGTTGAACTAAATCTGAGACATGAAATAAGATGCAATTTATTCCTACTCAAGAAAATCAGCCCATTTAAGCAAATTGAACTATTCACCAATAAATTCTGCTAGGTTAGTCACCACAAGGGCTGAAGAAACTCTAAATGCTGCCTGCACAGTTAATACAACATTCTGCCTCACACCCAGATAATTCTTCATGCATACCCTGAACTTCCAGCTTCCCACCTGGGTCTGCAATAAAATAATGCCTCAGGTTAATCACATACCTCCAGAGAGCTGCATTTTTTGCATAAATAAGAGCAACAAGTGTGCTTGCAAACCCAAGGAAGAAATAATCGTGTCTCATAAACTACAGTGCTCTAGAGACAGAGAATTCTCACAAGGAATCTCTTTTTAGATACAAGTCCACCTCCCTTGACTTAACTTGACATCCTAATGAAACAGAATAAATCTGTTATTGGACCAGCCATGGGCGCTGTGAAGCCAAGGGCAACTGATTTCAGCTAACAGGACCTTAGTCCCAAAAAGCCAAAAAAAAGGCCTCAATTTTATTTCATTTCACTACCAATTTTATCTCATTTATCTGTTTCATTAACTCCTGGACTACAGACAACACCAGTGCACTGCAAGGCAAAAAGTACTTTTGGGGATTTTTTTTACTGTAATACAAGACTATTTATTCCCATATTCAGTTCTCAGCAAAAGTAATGAACATTTTAATAACAAGAAGATCCACAAAGCACCATCTTCTCTCCTGTCACAGCTCTTTTAAAAGGCTTACTTAATCTTCAATACTTAAAGGATGATGGAAATATCTGCAGCACAAAGTTCCCTATTTTATATGGTGCAATTCCCTTGCCATATATGTCTTACTGGGAAATTACATGGATTTCCAAAATACTGACTGGCACTAAATTTTTTACTGTTTTAAAAATTAGCAGAAAAGGCCCAATTGCTATGAAATAAAGCACACAAATTTATGGAAAGACAAAGCCGCACTGACCCATTAATTTTTATATTTTGTTATATCACCAAAACTGTTCTCATTACTTTCTCCTGAACACGTTTCATAATTGCAAAATTCTCAGACAGTAAAAGCTCAAGTGATCTCCATACTCTGCTTTCCTCCTAAATAATGAGCCAACCACCCCAGACACACACAGGAGGAAGAAGCTTGTCTATTTTACTAGAAGACTGAGCTCATGAAAATCCAACTGCATCAATCCTCCTTTTATTATTCTTTCAAACTTCCCAAATCAAATAACTTTCTTGAGCTTGGCTAGAGCCTTCTGAATAGAAATTCCACTGGGGAAAGAGGTTTTAGATTAACAGCACAATACATTCAGAAATCAATAGATAAACCCTCTGAGCAGCAGCCCTACCAGAGTCCATGAGACTGAACCAGGGCTCAGAAAATAGAACAAACCACTCAGAAACAAATTTCATAATCTGCCCACTTTTGTTTCTGCACTGAAACCAGCGACATGAACTTCACCTCTGCATCACACACAGAGAATTGTTGCCTGATGCTCTGCATCAAGAACACTTTTTATTTGTGAAAATATATTCATCTTTGTTAGAACCAGAGGGTTTGTTTGGTGGCGGTTTTCTTTTTATTTCTAAACTAGAGAGATAAAGCTGAAAGGCACTAAGGCAATTCCAAGATAACCACACGTGGGGTGCCCATCCTGACACAATGCAAGCCCCTTAAAGCTAGAAAACAATGTGATTGGAAGTCAGGTGAGGGAGAAGGAACAGAGTGAAGCTTCTAAATTTACAGTGAAAATTCTTTAAGCCTGGTCTCAACTTGAGTCCAACACCTGGCTTGGACAGGATCAGCTTAGCTTGTTCTCTGTGCTGGAAGCAGGATGACTTTCACTTGATCTGTTTGACCTTTTCTCTCCTCATTAACAGTTGTTTTCTCCCTTTGCCAGAGTTCCTTTTGCAATCATGAGGATTGGAGGGGAAAGGGTAAATCAGAGCAAGAGCTCGACTTGGCCAAAGACAGCCGGGCCAATTTCACTGCGAGCTGCAGTCGTGGAGCCCAACTGCAGAGCACAGCAGAGCTGGCTCTGCTCTGGAAATACACAAAGCCAGCGGCTGCCAGAGAACAGAAAACACGATTCTGCCTCTGCCCAGGTGCCTGTTACAGCAGTCCCAGGCATCCCAGCTCCACAGGATGGGCACAGCTCACCACAAAGAGCATCTCCCCACTGCTCCCCCTTGGTTTGACTCCAAACCTGCTCACATCAGATGAGAAATGTACCTCTACTGAGACACAAAGGGAAATGGATTTCACCAAATTTGGGTAAGCTGGAACAGCTCTGATGGCACAAGCCCCCTGCCTCACTGGGGCTGTTGTGTTATACACATAAATCCTGCACTTGTTATTTATTAACCTGCATTTCTGTAAGGCAAATTTAAAGAAGCGTTGCCATGACAAATACACACAGTGGAGTTTTCATACTAACCTGACCCCCATGATGTCCCTTCCCTCTATTAACAGAGCCCCAATTTAGTGCATCTCAACAAGACAATCAAAATATTCCGTGAGCTTCGCAGAGGGGCCGAGCGCCAAATCCAAAAATCCTCTGCAGCAAAGCAGAAGAGCTTTACACACAGCCAGACCTCTCCGATGCCATGGGCTACCATGTTATAAGGCTGTAAAACTATGGCCTGTGGCTCCAGTCCAGCCTGCAGAGTAATTTAATCTAACTCACAAAGAAATCAGGAAAATGGCCTCTGCTGTGCTGAATCAGCAGTGCTGGAAGCCGTGCCACCCTCTCGCAGCTCGTAAGAGAGTGCTTTGTCCACGGTGCCAACTCTGTGTAGAGCAGCTATTGGGCAGAAGAAAGGACCAGCAGGAATATTATGTGCCAGATTTTCAGTAGATGTAAGTCACAATACTTCCAATGACTTAAGGAGCTGCACCGATTTACATCATTTCGGGATTATCAGGATTTACATCCACTGGAAGTTTTTACTTCTTTTTTTTTGTGTTTTAATTAAAAGAATGGTGTAGACTTGGCAGCAGTATGAGCCTTCAAGACACAGAGATTTGGGAAGGATGCTGAAAAAGTTTTAGGCTCAGGGAATGGCAGCAAGCCATTTTTAGTTTAAAAAGATACAGCAGCCAAATTGAAATTCACAGAATGTATATAAATTCTGATCTATACATGAGCAATATACATAAGCATATATTTTCACTCGTTACACTGGAGCTCCCTAAATATAACAATGGCATAAGAACAGCAATAAATGAAAACTTTGTTCATTCAATCTGGTTATATATCACGAAAAACTATCAGCACAGATGTTATCTCTATTTATGAGTCACAACCAGCGCCAAAACAAATGCCATGTATTACTTAATTTTTTCTCCTAACTGCAAGTGCCAAAAAAATGACTGCCACTGGGATTAGGAAAAAATACACAAGTGGAAAAAACCAGGGGGTACTGCTCCCGAGGAAGCAAGCCAACTAGGCAAAGTTTGGTTTGCTCTGATTTCCAAATAAACTCAGAACAAGCACATGTCTTGTGACCTCAGAGCAGTTTCTGTTGCTCATCTGCTCGCCTCTCAAAGACAGATCCATCACAAACTTTAAAAAATCTGCCTAAAACCACCCTCAGAAATGTACACACATCTGAGTTGTTACCTACAGATGACCATGATGGGGAGAGAGCAGAAGGAAAGGGAGGATGTGATGCCTGAGATGCTGACATGGGGCACAGATTGATGCTTTAAGACCAAAAGTGAGCAGGACCTGGAGGTATGGCCACGGGCAGAGCTACACACAGCTGCTCTTCAAGCTCTCCCTGTGGCACAGTGACCCACTCCCAGCCCAGCTGAGCCTCCAGAAACACTCAAAAATAGGCTTAGAAATAAACAGGCCACTGTTACCAGTGAAGTTCAGCTGATGTGTTACACAAGAACTTAAAAAAAAACTGTTCCAAAAGCCACCTCGGGATAGAAGAACTGAAGGCAAAGTGCCTCTGTGCTGAAGGAGTGCAGCCTCATTCCATCACATCTTTATCACTGCTCACCTCTGAACAGGTCAGTTTTAAATCTCCTTCTTCCAATGAGTCCAATTTAAATGTGTTCTTCAAAGGCTTCTGCAGTTTTAGGAGTATTAAATTTTATACCTCCTAAGCTATTTATTAGCTGAAGAAGTACTCTAATTGATGTTCACCAGATATTAACTTTTTTTGAGCACATATTCCGGATTTTGATTTATAACCTAGAGGTATTTTCTCTACTTTTTGTTGTTAGATTTGTCAGTTTGTTTGGTTTCTTTGTTTTTCCTTTTTCAAGACAGCTCTCCTAAAAAAAAAAAAGGTTTCTCAGTGTGTGGATTCCCTATAAATTTCTCCTGCAAATGCAGACAGATATACTGCAATAAAAGACTGCTCACAAGGGACCCCGATGCAAATGAAAGGTCAAAAAACCACTTAGACTGTTAATAAACTGTCGCAGAAATATTGCCTTTGCTTTAAGTCTCCACAATTTGCACCACTTCTGGCACTGTCCAGACCCAGCATGAACCCTGGCCCACCAATTCTGTGGGGTCCCCAAGGCCCCAGGCACCCTCAACTCTTCTTCCAACGCACCCTTATTTTAATTTTCTGGTTATTTTTTCCCAGAACAGCCCCGCTCCACAGATGCCAAACTCTCCCTCTTAGAGGTGCATTGCCAAAGGACACAACTGCTGCTTTAGCAAACTTTGCTCCATCATCTTCCAGGCAATGAAACTGGCTCTGTGATTATTGCACAGGTAAATTTGGCTGTGCCACCACTGCTCGCTGCTGCTGCTCTTTGACAGGACACAGCCAACGTTATGTCTCCACTCAGAGCAAAGAGGGAAAATAAAACTTTGCTTTAAAATTCATCCTGGTGAAACGCCTCACCTGCACTGATCTCTGCCAAAACAGCACAGGTAATTCAGGAATGCCCACAGGGAATCCATGAGCAGGGTGGGATCAAAGCTCTGCCCAGGCACTGCCCACACAGCCCTTCTGGGAGGGCATCAGAGAATTCCTCAGCTTGGAAATGTCCTCCAAGACCATCAGCCACTCACTGACCCCTGTCCCCAAGGGCCACATCCCCACGGTTTTTAAATCCCCCCAGGGTTGGGGACTCCACCACTGCCCTGGGCAGCTGTGCCAGGGTCCAACAACCTCTCTGCTGAAGAAATTTTTATACTGCCCAACCTAAATCTTCTCACTTGCTTCTTGCCAGGAGGTCTCAAAGCCACCTGGTACAACTGGAGTAGGTTGCTTGCTAGCAGATAATAGCAAGCAGCTTTTTAACTTTAAATTTCTCTTATATGTGAGACTCCAGGCAAACAAAAAAAAAAAAATCTTTCAGTAAACTTTGCACAGAGATAATCAATCTGCTATTCAGTTATTTGAACAGGCATCTAGAGTTTAGTGCTCCAGAGATCACTGAACTTCTCCTGACGAGGTTCTTCTTGCAGGTTGGAAAGAGGATGGGGAAATATTTGGGTGCAATCCAAACATTTTTTATGGCTGCAATGCTTGAATATTTCATCACTCCAAATCTTGCCTTGACCTATAGTTTCTCCATCTTATCAACCATGCACGTATTTTTCTTTATCCTTAACCTGTCCCTTCTGTCCACAGGCAAAGGAAAAATCCAAACGACATGAAAAATCTTTTTTTTTTTTCTAATAATGCCATCTATCCACATTGCTTTAGCCTTTACAGTGGACCAAAAGGAAGCATTGAATCATTTGAAAAATGTTCAGAAGCCCGTAAAAAAGTAAATAAGTGGACGTTTAATTTCCAAAATAATTCAGGCACAAAATAAAAATATTTAAAGTTTATGGAGATGAGCAGATGAGCAAAACAATTGCCTTTCATGTGTAATTGTGTAAACCTGTTTTAAAGGGAGGAAAGCAACCAGGCAGCAACACCAGGCTCCTAAAAGACAAGCAGCAGGGCACACAAGGTCTGAAACAATGACTTTTTCTGCCTCCTCAGGGAAGGATTTTCACTGGGAGCAAAATACTGGAAATTCTCTACAGCTCCCTTTCCCCTCTAAATTGAGATGCTCCAGAAGATTTCAGCAGAGAGTCTCTTCCTCCAGCACAGGGAGCAGCAGGCATCTGCCTTTCCTCAGTCACCAAAACACACAGGCGTGATGGGCAAAATTAAAGAGAGAAACTAAACAGTAAAATATTTAAGTGTGGGCTAGGCCTCCTAAAAAGCACTGTGAATAATACAGATCTATAAAGACAGGCAGTGCAACACCCAGCTGGTTTGTGTAGGTGAACACCTGGCTTTCCTCACCTTCCACGATGAGCTGGGAAATGGGAACACAGCAAAGGCAGAAATCCCCAGTGGAAGCAGATTCTAGCAGAGTCCATGCTCCTCATCCAGGGACAACACTGCTTTAGCTTGAATTTAATCCTGCTCTCTCAGCTCATGCTGGGACCAGTAACAGCTCTGTCAATGAAAATGTCTTTGAAGGAGCAGACCTCCAGCATCCTGAGGAAAGCCAGCATGAACTTTTTTTTCCTGTAGCCTGGACATACCTCTGGTCCAGCAGCTGAGTTGGGGCATTTAAACAGCCCAGTGGGCAGAGAATTCCACAGTCCTTCCCCTCCAACAGCAACAGCATTTTATGGAGATTCATGAACCTAGCCTAGGCTTTGAACCTGGAAGGCCTCAAGATAGTGAAAATTCAAAGGTCCCAATGTTTGTAATTCTCATAAAAGTCAGGAAAAGTACTGACAACTGAAGACATTTGGAACTGTGTTTCTACAAATCCCAACAGACAACTTCGAGACATTAAAGGCTCTGCTCACCAAGCCACCATTGCAATTTTAGTTATTGAAATAACTTTAACCAGAGCATGTTTTAATGGGGCATGGTCAGAGCAGAAGGCTCTGTCACATGGGCTCTGCCACAGCCTGTTTTCAACTGGGTTTGTTCAATCCTTTATTAACAGAACAGATAAAGGAACACAGCATATGCTTGTTACATCTGCAAACCATACACAAGCAGGATGCAACTGCAACGCTGCTGGATGGCGAGATCAGAATTCAAAACAATGCAAAGCAGTTAGATAGGGCTGATGATAAAACAAAAATAAGATGTAATCCAACAGAACAGGAGCAAGGTAACACGATTGAGCAGGATTAATCAACTACAGATATAGAAAATGACTGGGTAGGTAGCAGTTCATCAAAAAACGATGTGGGAGGTTATACTGGATCACAAGCTGAACATGAGTCAACAGTATCATACTGCTAAGAAAAAAGCAATCATCACATTAGATAAATCAAGTGGAGTATTGCCTGCAAAACAGGCAAAGTAATATTCAGTGTCTGTTCAGCACTGTGAGACTTGGCTGGCAGTGTCACATCAACCTGGAGTATCATGTTAGTAACAAAGACAAGGGCTCAGAGGAGGGAGCCAAGCACGACACACAGAAGGCAACAAATGAGAGGTTCAGCCTAGAGAACCTGAAAAAAAATTATTTTCAATTGTGTTGGGGGGAGAAAAAATAATCAGCAACTGTTCTGTGTGTCTGTGACAAATACAAACAGGTTTGGATTGCATCTGGAGAGCTCCACTGAAACTCAGAGGCAGGAAAGGGAAGCAGTGCAATATATTGGCTTTGGTCCCCACCAGGGGATCTTCAAGCCCCCATCGGGGACAAACCTGTTACAAAGGAGCTGCTCATGCCCTGGGGAAGGAGGGAGCAGGAGAAATCCTCCTGAGCTCCTCCAGCCCGGGTTGTGAGCCCAGGGAACACCAACACACGGGTCCAGGTGACACCACGAACAGCTCTTGGTGAAATCAGGGAGACTCACTGACAGAACTGGGGCATGCACACAGAGTTATCTGCTCACCCTCACTGACTACATCAGGAACAAACAGGTTATTAAATTTCATACTTTAAACTAGTCTTGACTTGCACTTTATCACCTATAGCAATTTCTTGATTTTCCACCATCTTCCCAAGCTTGCATGTTTTTCTTTGATATACCAATAATTCCAATATGCTTTTCTGGCTACATGGTGAAGTAACAGACATTTGTTTCTCTGACCTGCCTTTTATGATTCTCTGGACATGAACTGACAGCAAGAGTTGATACATAGCTCTGTACAGAACAATTCTTGTAATCTTGGCTATTTATCTTTGGAAAATTGCTACATTCATAATTATTTTAAAGACAATTCCGTTTAATAAGGATTGGAGTTGCCACGAGACAAACTCATTGCAACAAAATTTTAGACAAAAAAGTAATTTTTGTGACTAACCTCTGAACTGCTAGAAAATTGTGATTTATAATAGGCACAGTAATAGCCTTTAATGACTGCAGTGCTTCTGGGTATCAATGAAAACAGACTGGCTCATTTCAAAGCAGAAAGGGCATCTATTTTTCTTTTTTTCTCCTTCATGGGTGGCCCATACATATCTTCAGGGTCCTTCCAACACCCCCACTGTGGGCTGCACACGGGGGCTGCCATTACCACGCTGGTGCTAATGGGCTGCAGCTGATGTGACCCCTGTGAGCAGCACGGCTGAGTTACTGCCCCTGGCTCCCTGCTACAGAAGTGGCAGTAATTAAAAAGAAAAAATAATAATAAACAATTAGAAATTTGTATTGGAAGGGAGCAGGAATGGGGATGGTGCAGCCCAGGGTGATGAGGCTGAGCATTCCCAATGACAGAGCAGCCCATATGCCAGAGCATTTGCCACTTCCTGCTCCCTCTGTGCAACTGCAATCCAAAATTAATAAATAAATTAGGGATAATGAATATAAACAAGAAAAATCGCAAGCCTGTGGCAGAAAAAAGGGATCTCGTTCAGCCCAGGCGTTTTTCATGTCGCAGAAAACTCGCTTAGGAAACAAACATCCTCCTGAAAGAAGTGAAGTAGCTGGTTATAAGACAAATATTTTGGGTTATACAGCAACTCTGCATGTTCTCTCTCATTCTGCTAAAACTACAGAGGAAACTGAGTGCTTTTTCAATGTAAGTGTAACATTTCCTTATGCCAGGAGACAATCTATGCCTAGGTTAAGTCTGGACATTAATGGAAGCAAACAGCTGAATGCTGGTCCCTGGTGTTTCAATTATTCCCTCTTTAGAGGTTGTGCTTCCAAGAAATTAAAGAAACACAATTTCCCAGTAAAGACCATGTTTTGCAGGCTGTTGCAATGTTTTTATTTAAAGCTGTGGGATCTGTATTTGAAGAAAAGCTCAGTTCACCTCTCTATCTTTTCATCCATTCACCTGCCAAGAGTTTCCCAGGGTCAGAGCCCAGTGGAGGCTGCAGAGCTGCTTGCCCAAGGCCCTGCTCAGCCAAAGCAGCTCCAGGAGCACATCCAGGTGGGTTCCAAGTATCTCCAAGAACAGAGACTTCATGGCCTCTCTGAGAAACCTCCTCCAGTGTCTGACAACCCTGACACTGAGAGTTTCTTCCCACGTTTCAGTGCAATCTCCTGCCTCTCAGTGTTAGCACCCATTTTCTCCTGCCCTTCCTCTGTGCACCTCACCTCAACACACTCTCACGAGGAATTTATACACAACTATAAAAGTCTTCTTTCCTCCAGGCTAAACAACCCCAGCACTCTCAGCCTCTCCTTTCAGAAATGCTAATCAATAAATATTAAAACAAAATATCTAAACAAATATATCACAGCACCCTGAGCAGTAAGAAAACCCTGCCATGGCAGGGCTGGCCAAGGACACCTCTGGGTTTTACCTGGGGGTCACGTAGGCTCCAAAAGGAAAACAGAATGTGAAGCCAAATCCTCTTCAGAACCTTTGGCTAGGGCACAAAAGGTTTACATACACAAAAAGGGATATACAGATCGATTCCACTGAGCCCACAGAGACTCCTCCTGCAGTGCTCCACACCAGGATCCTGGGAAATCTGTGTGGAATCACAGCCACAGGCTCATCCCACCCCCCGTCAAACCACTCAAAGCTGGAGTTCCCAGAGGCAAGGACTGGTCTCTGCTTTTCAAACACCACTTTTTGGTCTTAGTTCGTACTATTTCCATTACTATAAAATGAAAAATTCCACTTGATGCAGCGATGGCCCTAATTCTGAATATACCAGTAACCTCAAATCAAACAGAAACTCCCTTATTTCCCTGTGTTACTCAAATTCATTCTATGAGAAACATTAAGCAGCAGATTTCCAATGAAATCCTAGCCTCTGTAGTTTTAATCTCTTCTTGCCCTTCAACTAAGACTTTTAAGTATTATCTATATTGCTAAAATATTCTATGAGCTGTGCACATGGCCCTCGCTGCTGTGGAACCAAGTACCTCCCCAGCTTGAGTTTGCAATGAAATAAGCTCCCTCTAAAAAAACATGAGACTCATTTCCAGGGTAGAAATTAAGGCAGAAGGAGGCCTGCACATAAATATCAATGAAATTAGGCAATGAGAACTGGCATTAGGTCAATGAAAATTAGGCAAGAAAATATTTCACTGCTGGAATAAATAAGTTTCAATTGCCACATGCAAAAACCGTAATTTCCAGAATGCTTTCAGCATCTGCTCAGTGAGATCAGAGTTCATGAGCTCTGTCAGTGACAGGCAATTCCTGTACAAAGAATTGACTTTAAAATTAGCATCTTCCAACCTTAAAAGACCTAAAATGATCAGCTTGCTGTTCAAACAACAGGTATTTCACAATAAATAACTAATTGATACTGTTCCAGACACAGCTTATTTCCTAAAAGCCTAAGCACAAATAAAGAAATGAATAAATTATTCAACAGAAATTGTTGTTTCATCTTCTTACTTAATACCTATTTAGAATGCCTAATTTGAAGTAGCACAATTCTCTAAAAGACAAATCCCTGGAAAAAGAGAGTAGCTTCAAGTCTGTTGTTGGAGAAGCAGATTTATTCTGATAAAAATCAGTTAACTCCCCAGAATGCAGAAAAATGTAATTTTGCTTGGGTTTGAGGAATTTGGTTCAAAGCTCTGAACTAGAAAGCAATATATACAGTTATTAAACAGTGTAAGGGGATTAACTCTACAGAGTGTTATTGACTACTCCAGTCTCATTAACTGCAATTTTATTTAGATAAAAATGTCATCTTAAACATCATTTTTGTGTCAGAAGTTAGATCTGAAGAGCAACATTAAAAATACATAGGCACCGGCAGCTCCCCGATCTGCTGCAGCTCTTTCTGGGGTCTCCCCTGGAACCCGGGATGGAAATTATGGTTTTGATTTGCAGCACGCCCATCACGAGAAACTGCTTTTAAAAGAAGTTGTCCTGTGGAACGTGAGAAGTGTTTTCTGAGAGGCAGCTTCACTGGAGCTTGCACAAGCTGAGCACACAGAGCTGGTGCCTGCCTGCCTCTCTCTCCTCCACAAAAGCAGTGGAGAAAGGTGAGGGTAAGAGTTCTGGGGTCCCGGTGGACACCCTACTTTCAGATTTTTATTATGGAACTGTGAAGCTAATTACGTGCACAATAACTTCAGTAACTGCTTTTCATGCAGAATCACAGACCAGAAAAATAATGAAAACATGAATGGAAAAGCCTCTCTGCTTTTTTTTTCAACTCTCAGCAGCTTGGAGAAGGCACCGGCTGCTGCAGGAGGCTGCAGCAAGCACAGAGCAGCCCTGAGAGGTGCCCAGAACAAATCCCAACACTGCTCAGGCTCCTCCCTTTCCAAAAGCACCTGCAGGACACACCTGGAAGGCACAGGCATGACTGTGGGCAGGGAAGCCTCAGACATCCACACACACTTCAGAGACAGACCCTGAGCTGCCTGTGGGAGCCCAGCTCCTGCCAGAATTGACAGCAGATTGGTGTCTGGGTATTTTCTGGACTCTAAACCCTGGAAAAGTGGGAAGCCTACACCATCTACAGTATTTTCCACTACCCCAGGGAGATTGTGGATGCTGGAGTTATTTGGTCTGTCAGTATTAACTAAACAGTATTCACAGCCTTCCTAAATTTTAATATTGGATGTGGTGAGGGCTAAAAAGGATGGAGGGTTTTGAAATCTCAGTGGAGAGAACAAAAAGCTTTTGACCAGGAAGAACATCCCACCTCTAAAAAACTTACAAGAGATGATCTCCATAGTGAATTCTTAAAAAAAAAAAAAAGGTATTCCAATAAAGCTTTTATGTATTTTGCTTTAACCAGAAATCATGCTAGTAAAAAATCCTAGAATGGAAGCAATTACATTTTCATGCATTTGCATGAGCTTGGCTACCTTTGGTTTCATACACTTGCTTAGAGCAGAGCATGCTGGCAGAGTTTATTCATCTCCCCATATGAAAATAAACTGTGCTGCCACACACTTGTCCCCAAAAGTGGCTTCCCACACAAGAGAAGCTCCCCTACTCCATCAGCACAGGCACTGCCTGGGGTGGGCAAAGAAACATGAATCACTGCAGATGGAGGGATGCACAGAAAACACAAAAAAGTGGCTGTACCTCTCATCTGCCTGTGTTGTCTGCTGTGAGTTGTTTTGTTTAGGTGTGTCTGAGAGGTGCTGGAGCCCTGGTGGGGCCACACTGGAGAAATAATTCACTTCAACACCCTGATGGCATCCCACCCACTCCCAGTGGCCACAGCCTCACAGTGTGCCAATTAAACGTGAACTTCTAATTTTGAAAAAGTCTTTTATTAATTATAACCTTAAGAAACACTACCAAAAAAAAAACTAATCAAAGAGGGCATAAAGCCAACAGTAAGAGTATCATATTGCACATCACTTTCAGCATCCTACTCCTTTCCCTCCTTCCCCGCCAGACTCCATCACTCCCAAACACTGAGTTCACATCAGGAATCACATCCCCTGGGACACTGCTCAACTGCTTCAGTGCAGCCCCACATGGCCCTGCTCCCCACCCCTCAGGACCAATGTTCTCACCACGTTAAGTTAACATGAATAATTAACAAAGAGAAGATCCCCGCTCCGCAATCGGCCTCTGCCACGCTGCAGACATGGAGATCTTCCCCTTAGGCTAAAGAAGAAAATACTTAACGAAGCCATCTTAAACATTATCATGCATCAGTGATCAAGACTAACTTTATCATCCTGCAAACAAAAACAAAGACAAAAAAGTATAACAGATCACACCCCAGTAGCTTTCATTAAGAGATGCGGTGATGGCATTTTCTGAGGAAGGCACTGGCTCCACAAATCACCTCAGCTAGCCCCCCATCATCAGGCCACAGGGCTGGCACTGATGTGCAGTGTGTGGCATTTGTGGCACTACTGGGGAAAACTATTTTAAGTCTAATTAACATGAAATTTTTAGAATGCAGATGCTTTTCATTTATACATAAAATAAAATGCCGTGACATTTCTCCCATCCATTTATCATAAACAAGTTAATTACTGTGTAACAAATAGCTCCTGCTAGAATCTGTATGTTTTGAGCATGTTAGAGAGCTGACTCAGGCAAATAAGATGAACCACAAAGTAGTAGCTAATAGCTTACGGCATACTTATAATAAAACAATGACTCTGTAAAAGCTCTTGTTGTCAAATTAAGGCTAAGCTATTTCCATTGGAATAAACCAATTATAAGCAGTCATTATCTGTTTAACTTGATTCAAACCTAGAATACTATAAACACTTTCATTTTGATGCATTCATAACAGTGCATACATTTGAGAGCTGAATATTGCAAAGCTTAAAAAGGAAATGCTAGGTTTATTTATTGCCACACAGCTCATCCCGAGCCATGGCACATCCAAACTTCCCATGGTGTGGAGGAATTTCACAGCCACGCTCCCTGATTTCTGATGGACAAACCTTTAGGGGAAAACTGTCCCAGGACACATCTCCTTCCCAAGGACAAGGTGAGCATTATGCATAAAAACCTCACGTCTGCTCTGTGAAATCCCCCGAGAGCCACCCAAGCTACAGACACGCTTCTTCCACCCCCCAGATTCCATGAAAGCACTGACAGGTGAATTTCTGCCTACATTTTTTTTTTTTTTTTTTTTTTTTTAATTCAGGCAAACAGTCTCATTTGGCCTGCAGATGAATTACTGAATGCTGATGAATAAGATGGTGGTAGCTGGCAGCAGAGCTTTGCGTGGTAAGATGGTGTGAAATAGTACATATGTCAATCTATCAAACATGATAATGTAAGCAATCTGAACCCATTTTTGGTCTGAACTATTGTACAATACTTCACCCAGATGGAAGAAAGAGATAAACATTTTATGCTTCAGACACATCAAGTGCTAGGAAGTAAAATTAAACCTAAACTGGAAAACTACCAATTTTACATGCTAGAGTATATATAAAGAACAACACAAGCATAAAAAAGAATTTTCTCGCCCATTATTGTATAAATTAATTAGATATATTTGCTTCCTATGATAAACAACAGCATGTATTTGACTGTAGATTAAAAGGTGCAAAGATGATAGTTTACTTATTAGCAAACACAGCGCTTGCACTTTTTATCCTCCTCCTTTTGTTGAGAAAATGCTTTTAAATCATGGAACCTGTGAGATCAGGACATGAATCTTACAAGCAGGGCATGGATACACAACGTCCCCAGGGTGACTTCAGCCCTAAAGCAGAGGCAGGTTTGCCATGACTAATGTAAAACTACAACTGGTCCCTAAAGGATAAAATTAAATAGAAATGTATTTTCATTCAAATCAACTTGACAGCTTGCATAAATATAATTTCATATTTAAAAATTATCAGTTAAACCAGAAATGAAATGACAGCCACTGTGCTTTTTGAAAGTCACAGCCACCTAATGCCTCTGAACAGACCCTTCTGCTCCAGCCCTGTTGTCCACCTCCATAAACACAGCACAATTTATCAAGCACTAAACTGCAAAAAAAACCACTCTACTGAGCAAATATATTTATGAAATGGCTTTCTGCAGTACTCAGAGAACATATTTTATCAAATAATTTGCAAAGCTAAAAGAGCATGAAATCTACTCAGTTTTCAGACTGACCTGTAAAGCTGCCTTCATGTTTGGGAAAAAATTGCTACCAAGTGTGTAAACTATTGGTATTTGGTCTCTTCAGGGTTGCATAATCTTGAGCTTGTCCATCTCAACTCCCTCTTTAGTTACCCTTCAAAGTAAAAATAAACTCCCCAAGGGCTACTAATTAATACCAGGCCAGTCAAGAGAATTCCTGAACAGCAACAGTTAAGACAAGTGAGCACAGAAACCAAAGTGATTGCAGAGCAAAAATGTCCAGCCCTGGATTCTGCTGAAGCCAGAGAGAACACTGACAACTCTCCCTCTCTTCTGAGAAAAAATCAAAGTAACAGAGCAGGTGTTTGCTCTGGAGGAAGACAGAAACCCCAGCTTTCTGGCAGAGAGACACGCATGTGAGCAAAAGGTACCAGGAAAACACTGCAAAGGGTTTATTTATCAAGCCTTGAGAAGAGCACCAAGTCCTGATGTGCTCCCCAACTTCCTGGGGTGCCGGGGAGGGGTGGCATTCTGATCTTCAGAAATTCTCTTTGAATAAAGTGTTTTCCTGTGTCATGCAAATATAAAGTTTAATTATTTTTAACTTGAAAAGGAGACGGATCAATACACAGGATAATCTACTGTTATTTGGATTACGAAGACATCTTAGAGTTTACAATCACAGAAGTGGTTATAATCCTGCAATTACTATAAAGCTAATTGGTAGTTTCTTTTTTGCCTGTGTTTTCATGTTGTCAGTGGGGCAGTAATGAAAATGAATGCCACATTTGTGAACAGAATGTCTGTAGGCTTGTTTACCACATTTCCAACAACAACGTCTGCTTTATCATCCATTTCAAAGCAGAGATAATTTAGGGATCTTTGAATTTTGTACATAAAAATACTTTCTAAAATATCAGATGCAGAGCTCCTTCAGACAGGGTGGGAGTGGGAGACTCAAGAGTGAAGGGATGACCACGCATGATGTAGCAAACAATCCACCTGAAGCAGACAGCACACGGACTTGGAATGATTCATCTGTATTCAAAACTGTGCTCAGGTAAACCACTTAGTGCTTCATCCTCCTACAAACATAATTCTGCAGACAATTTCACCATCAAAACCAGCATCTTTAAGCCTCCTTTCACCTCCTGAAAATACAGTTATTGCAGAAGCTATTAAGCTTTTTATTCCACTTACCTTTGAGTAACTTCTGCCCTTCCATGATGTTCTGGGAGATAAATGCTGTGTAGTCTTGTTCTGAGAAGCCAGGCTTGCATGTGGGTCTAACTGTAAGATCCCCATTGTGTGCC
The DNA here is from genome assembly GCA_013397245.1 of Thryothorus ludovicianus. Classification (NCBI taxonomy): domain Eukaryota; kingdom Metazoa; phylum Chordata; class Aves; order Passeriformes; family Certhiidae; genus Thryothorus; species Thryothorus ludovicianus. The sequence goes on from VZTB01012399.1 coordinate 1,896,493, forward strand.
TGCAAAAACAAAACAAGGAGAAGGCACACCATGACTTCTGTCATTTGGGAAAGCATTTTGCACCCAGTGATGAAGTGTTTAGGCATGAGCAAACCTGAACAGTAAAGCAGTGTGCAAGTAGAAGTTGCTTGTGTTAGAGTGCCTATCTGTTGGAGTGGATCCATACTGTAGCTGCAAAAAATAAAACGGGCCAGCAATAGTTGCCTGACTACAAGAGAGCATTGTTTGTAGGAAGGCTGGGATACTGGGCACTGTCAGAAGAGGGGAGGAAACAAAGAGCAGCAATTCATCAAGGCGCTGTGCTCGCACTGGAGACACGCAAAGGCCTGATGCTGCAACACCCAAACCACCGAGGTTTGCAACTGAGGAACTGGGCAGACCCCAGCACGGAAGGGGAGAAACACGGGAGCCTGCGACCAGGTGAGGACACCCTTACAGCAGCATCATCCCAGGCTCTGCCCGCTGCTGCCTCTGGGACCCTCCAGGCTCTGCTCTTACCCCGGGAAAGGGAATGGATGGAGGGGATCCCAGTTAAAAAGGAAACAATGCACAGCATCGCGCACAACGTGCCAGCACCCAGAAGGGAAGCAGCCAACAAAACACTCAGCTGCAACTTTGGACTGAGCAGAGGGTCCAGCCCCCGGCACAGGGACAGGGCAGCCCAGGCTCCCTGGGATTCCCCGGCAGGGAAGGTCCCAGACCCCAGCTCCAGAGGAACCCGCTGACAGCACACAACCCTGTGATTTATGCGTAGCGAGTGCCAGGTGATTTACGCACTAACAAGTGCTGGTGGCAGGGGATTTCTAACGCGCCCGGGCTGCCGGCAGAGCCAGCCAGAGCATCGCTTAGCGATGCTGGCGGCACCTCCGCCGCCTCCGGAGCCGGCAGCGCCGGCTGAAGCCGGGGGACCGGGAGTGGTTCTTCCCCGGCAAAGTGCAACTCCAGGCGAGCATCTGCCTCCCCGGGGGGAGCAGGGAGCCCCCGGACCCCCGAACGCCGCCGCGCACAGACAGCGCTGCATTAGAGACACGGAAGGGAAGAGGAGAGAAGGGTCCTCTCGGATGAGCTTAGTAAGCAGAACACAAGCCAAGGTACTCGGCTTAAAATCACGCTCGGGAGACGGATGCCAGCTACTGCATGGGAAGCGCAAGGAAGCGGCGGCTCCGTTGGACTCCGACCGTGGCTGGCAAGATTGTTGCCATTAGGAAACATTTCAAAGGGTCTCACCGAGCATAGCGGGCTTTGAAGCTGAAATCGCCCCATTATCAGAGCGCTGCTCGCTAGACGAGAGCGAGTCGGGGTTTATTCCTGAGCACCCACCATCCTCCACAAGGCTCGGGACATCCTCACGGATTCAACTTGGCACCGGGGGATTGAGGCAGAAAAATAAGCGGCTCTTGTTCCCGCAGCCAGCTCAGCCCGAAACCCAGCAGCCGCCCGGCTCGCTCTGTAACACTGCAGCCACGCGTTCAGGCAGGCGCTTGTTGATTTCCACAGAAACCCCTCAATTTCAGGCGGCGTGGGAATAAACCCCTAAAAACCCCAAACTTTTCAGAGCATCACTTCCCCCCAGCACGATCCGGGCCGGCTCGGTGGATTTACGGGCTAGCAAAAATAAAAGTTGGAGGCTGCAGCGCGGCGCGGAGCTCGGCAGGCAGAGCGGCGCGGCCGCGGGCGCTGCGCGGGGCTCGGA